>ML111433.1:0-82788 GCA_003697995.1 Taxidea taxus jeffersonii | reverse complement strand
TATTTCCTGTAGAGCTGGTTTGGTGTTTACAAACTCTTTCAGTTTTTGTTTGTCCTGGAAGCTTTTAATCTCCCCTTCTATTTTCAATGGTAACCTAGCTGGATAAAGTATTCTTGGCTGCATGTTTTTCTCGTTTAGTGCTCTGAATATATCCTGCCAGTTCTTTCTGGCCTGCCAGGTCTCTGTGGATAAGTCTGCTGCCAATCTAATATTTTTACCATTGTATGTTACAGACTTCTTGTCCCGTGCTGCTTTCAGGATTTTCTCTTTGTCGCTAAGACTAGTAAATTTTACTATTAGATGGCGGGGTGTGGGTCGGTTCCTACTGATTTTGAGAGGTGTTCTCTGCGCCTCCTGGATTTTGATGCTTGTTCCCCTTGCTATATTAGGGAAATTCTCTACAATAATCCTCTCCAGTATACCTTCTGCTCCTATTTCTCTTTCTTCTTCTTCTGGAATCCCAATTATTCTAATGTTGTTTTATTTTATGGCATCACTTATCTCTTGAATTCTTCCCTCGTGGTCCAGTAGTTGTTTGTCTCTCTTTTGGTCAGCTTCTTTATTCTCTGTCATTTGGTCTTCTATATCACTAATTCTGTCTTCTGCCTCATTTATCCTAGCAGTAAGAGCCTCCATTTTTTATTGCACCTCATTAATAGCTTTTTTTATTTCAACTTGATTAGACTGTAGTTCTTTTATTTCTCCAGAAAGGGTTTTTATTTCTCCTGACAGGGTTTCTCTAATATCTTCCATGCCTTTTTCGAGCCCGGCTAGAATCTTGAGAATCGTCATCCTGAATTCCAGATCTGACATATTACCAATGTCTGTATTGATTAGGTCCCTAGCCTTCGGTCCTGTCTCCTGCTCTTTTTTTTGTGGTGAGTTTTTCCTGTCTCCTGCTCCTTTTTTTGTGGTGAGTTTTTCCGCCTTGTCATTTTGTCCAGATAAGAATCTGCTGTTCTCCTTGTTAAGTGAACTTGGTCTTGGCTGTATTTCTTTGATCTTCTGGGGGAGGGGCCTGTTGTAGTGATTCTCAGGTGTCTTTGCCCCAGGCGGAGTTGCACCGCCCTTACCAGGGGCCGGGCTAAGTAATCCTCTCAGGTTTGCTTTCAGGAGCTTTTGTTCCCTGAAAGTGCTTTCTGTAGAGTTCTGGAGGACGGGAATGACAATGGCGGCCTCCCAATCTCCGGTTCAGAGGAGCCGAGAGCTAGGGTCCCCAGTCTTCAGTGTGCTTTCAGAGAAAAGCGTTTAATCCCTCCAGTCTCCCTAGCCCACGTTTGCGCCAGAGACCGCGCGCGCCCGCCCGCAGACCGCGCTCAGAGAAAATCGTGTGTAAGCAGTCCAGTCTCACTGGCTTCTGGGAGTGCTCCGCGCTCACCCAGCCTGTGACCAAGTGTCTCTGTCTCTGGCAGAGTCCCACCTGGAGTCTCCGAACCCCGTAGATCCCTGAGTTCTCCCGGGTCGGAGTCTCCCCGGATCTTGTGGGGACCCCTCGCATAGAGCACCGGCCAGTGCCACAGAGCACCGGTCCGTGTCACAGACCACTAGGAAATCTCGGCTCTGTCTCCGCAGCCGGCTTCCCCGCGCTAATACCTGTGAGCTCTGTGACACTCAGACACCCCCGATCCTTCTGTGACCCCGTGGGACCTGAGTCCACGTTGTCCCCGTGAGGTCTTCACCCCAGTTTAGCCTCTGGAGTGATGTACCTCCGTGGAGCCGACTTTTAAAAGTTCTGATTTTGTGCTCCGCCGCTTGCCGGGAGCCGGCCCCTCCCCCTGGGGTCTATCTTCCCGTCGCGTTGGATTCACTTCTCCGCTGGTCCTACCTTTCAGAAAGTGGTCGATTTTCTGTTCCTAGAATTGTTGTTTTTCTTCTCTTCGATCTCCTGTTGGATTTGTAGGTGTTCGGAATGGTTTGATAGGCTATCTAGCTGATCTCCTGCTGGCTGATGTCGTCTCAGCCTCCTACTTCTCCGCCATCTTGACTCCTCCCCCCACATCATATTTTTTTAAGTAGATTCGGTTAAGGTTTTTACTATTCATATATCTGAATTATCCCTCCTAATCAAGGTGTTTAGAGCGTCACCCTAAACATATCGAAGCTGAAAACAACAACAATAGCACACACACAAAAAAAAAAGCAAGTACTTTTAAATCTGGTCATTTATGTCAGTAACTTTTATTTTTTTACATTTCCATATGATACTCTGATTAAATAATTTAAAATTTTATGTCCTGATCTATTTTTAGAAATATTTATTTACACCCCTCAATGACTCATCTCAATTGTTCTTGTATTTATTTTTATTCTATGTCGTGTAGGCTTAATAAAAATTTAGAAAGTATTGGAGATATATTATTATTTTAGGATAGCTATCTTAAAAACAAATTGTGTAAGTATAATGACTAAAGTTGTGATACTTGTTCATTCAGAAGCAAGAAACTAACACTTATCTTTAACAAAGAAATGAAAATATGCCAAGTAATTCAACAGACCCAAATAGTAGATTCAGAGCCAAGTGAAAAGTTAACAGGAAATCATCTATCAGCCAGAGCAATGCTGTACTTATGAAGTATCCTAAAAAAATCCCCTTCTTTGGCTAACTGCTGCTTTCTTTCTGAGAATATTTGTTTTCTAAACTCAGACCATCAGGAATTTTGCTATTTGAAATGATATCACTAAGGTATAATTCCATTCTTCGCTGGAAGATCTAAGTCATTTTGACACAGAGAAGCACTTCAATTCATAACCCAGGTGTAAAGCTTGAGATAAAAGTTTTCTGGATATGCCTTCCCATGTTTTTCCTTAACTTTATAGTTTCCCAAGAAAAACGGTCTTGGGTTCACTTTGCCATCCAGACCAGATGGTGACTTTATACACAGGCCTGCTTTGCTGTGAGTTTGCTTTATTTAAATTTCATCTAAACTTCACCGTTCCTTAAAAAGCAGTTATAATTTTATTTTCTCCCAAGTTTTTGTGAGGTAGGCCTTGGTTCCTCTGGATTGAAATCTCCCTCCTTGAAATGGGTCAATACACTTTACATTTTTAGGCTAAAAGTTTGTTCTTGATAGTCTTAGACTAATTAGGCTAGGGCAGAAGTAAGGTATTATTAATAAAAATAAATGGGAAAAAGACCTTTTGGTAGCTACCAATGTGAAAAACTTCAAGTGAATGACAAAGAGAAGAAAGAGAAAGGCAAATAATGCATAACACTAGTAACTTAGAACTTTGAAATATTTTAATAAATTAAATGAGAATGTATTTTTGGCCACAAATAGGAAGGCAATTATAATACAGACCAGGAAGTATGAGGTGATACAAATTAGAAATGATGTCATAGGATAACCTAATATAAAATTTTAGAATATGTCAAACCTCTAAAAAACAAGTTAATATATTTTGATTAATATCCAATGTGTTATATAAATTAAGAGAAATGCATAATATTTGAATATATCCTATAAATAATATCACTGTGTGTATATCTGGATCAAGCTTGTTGTCTTTTATTTTATATAATATTATATATATTTTAGGACTGAAAGATTAGTAGATGAATCTTCCCAAAGTATATTTTTGTTAGTAGTTTCAAAAATACTCCTAATTTTGGGAAGCCTGGGTGGCTCAGTTGGTTAAGCAGCTGCCTTGGGCTCAGGTCATGATCCCAGTGTCCTGGGATCGAGTCCTGCATGGGGCTCCTTGCTCAGCGGGGAGCCTGCTTCTCCCTCTGCCTCTGCCCGCCACTCTGTCTGCCTGTGCTCACTCTCTATGACAAATAAGTAAATAAAACCTTTAAAAAAAATACTCCTAATTTTATATATTCACCTGGCAAAACACGGGCAACGTAAAGATAACATTGCCCCCAAAATGGGCAACTGGAAAGTGATGGCAATTGTAGATCTCTTGCATTCACTATCCTCTATATCAGTAGTTGACAGTATTTGATAGCTGCTTTTTTTTTGATAGTTGATTTTTAATAAAACATTCTGTATGCCTTGTGTGTTTCATAATCCCAGTAACAAATGTGTCCAGGACTGAAGATCTACATATCTTGAATGGCACTGTGGAATCAAACTGTGTATGGTGTTCAGAGAGCTGTGTTGGTAAATGTGGGAATACAGGCTATATTGAGACTTAGAGTGGAAATGCTGATTTCAGTGATCAGTGCAGCTTAATAGAAAGATACAGGTAATGAGTTGGGAAAGATAAATAACTGAAGGGAGTTTAAGGGTATTCTGAATAAAAATGCAGAGGGAGAGAACACAGAGCCTAGAACACTTAGATTTATTCCCACTTCAAAACCATGGATTCTAATTGGGTGTTGTGGAAACTCAGTTTATTTTTTTAGAGTATTCCAGGGGATCATTATATACCTAAGATCGTCATCCTAGGTTGACAGCTGGGCAAGAAAATTTTCAGGAGATATGTGTATGTTGTTCTGGACACTGAGAATTGCAGCATGTATTAGAAGATTTAAATTATAATTTAAAATGTATTTTCTTTGTATTTATGTACTTTGAGTGGTTTTATTTAAAAATTCAGACATTAATATATACATTAAAGAAACAAAAGAGCTTCTCTAAATGGGGGAGAAAAACTTAAAGCTGTGGCCACAAACCTTTACAGGAGTCAAAGTGTAATAACTGTAAGCTATATTGGAAAGTGCCTTTGCTCAGTGATATCATTGTTTTAATGAGGGCCTTTAGTTTTTATATAATGTGAGTTGGAGAAACATCAGAAATCAGAGTTTGAGTGAAGGAGAGACCTTGTGTGCATTTATGTATAAGGTGAGCTTTAATTGCTGTGTTGAGAGTGACCTTCATAGGAGCAAGAGTAGTAAATGAGTGAGAAATTGCTTCTGGCTTGAACCAGAGAGGGAGAAACATATGGGATGATAGCATTCTGAGTATAGTTTGGAAACAGAGACAGCAAGACTACAGGTAGATTGGATAAGTCATGAGAGAGGGAGAGAGAGGTCATGAATGCTAATGGCTTCCAAATGTGTATTTCTACACAAGACATTTTCCCTGAACTTAGACTCACATTTTGTACTATATGCTCAAGAAAAAACATGATTTGAAAAATGAAAATGATAATGGGTAAAAGTGCAAAAGTAGAAAACCATTTTTGATAATAAATATAAAACATTATTGATTCAGTTTGTGGAGGAGAGGAGGAAAAATGAAAATTATGTTCTTTACTATTTGAATATTTTAGAAGTTTTTATTGCATTATCAAAACGAAGAATAAAATACTGTTAATATCATGCAGAGAGCATCACCATGAACATTTTATTCTATTAGTTAAAGTATCTAGATATTTATATCTATGTCTATATTAAAATCTATTTTCAACTATGTTAAGCATGCTATGATGCTTACCACATTACTTAAAATCTTCATAAACATTCTTTGATTTTCAATAATATACTTTATGGAAATATTTTAATTGGATTACCACAAATGGATAATATTTATCAAAAATGATGTTATTTTCATTCTAGCAAAATTTTATATACATTTATCATTTTTATTTACTTATAGCCTTCAAGGCAAATTAAGTGATATAAACATTTTGAAGTGTTTCAACAACTGGTATCATGCCATTAACCTCCCCTTTTAAGAGAATACTTGCTTATTTGTTGTTGTTGTAATTTTATCTCAGCAAAATAAGAATTCATTTTCTCTGGTCTGTGATAAGGAATGGTTTGGAATGTAGAGCAATACAGCAAGATACTGATGTAATTCTCTGAAGAGATCATTGATTTAGCTTGTCTATTTGGATTAAATGTAATTAGAAGTTTCAAGAAACCCTTAATTTGGAGATCCTAGGAAGTGGTAAACTGTGTATTTTTTATATGTTTCTATATGTTTCATATGAGAAAATATCCAACCATAATTTTCCAGAAGGTCATATTATGATACTGTATAGTATAAAATTAAAGTTTTGAATGCCTTAGACATATGTGCTTACATAGTCTGACAGTGTCTTTTCATACTCTGGATACATTAAGTGGCTTGTATTAATCGGGTTTCTCTAAGGAATCAGAATGATAGGATGGATATATACAATTGGTTCTTGGTTCATGCAGTTATAAAGGCTGAGAATTCCTGTAATCTGCCATCTGCAAGCTGGAGACCCAGGAAAAATAGTGGTGTAATTCCAGTCTGAATCCAGAGGCCTGGGACCCAGGGGACCTGATGGTATAAATCCCACGGTAGGGCAGAAGAAGACCTGTGTTCTGGTTCAAGCAGGAAGGGAGGAAGACAAAGGGGTGAATTCTTCTTTTCTTTATCTTTTGTTCTATTCAGGCCCTCAAGGATTGAATGATGCCCACTCGCACTGGGGAGTGCAGTCTACTTTATTTAGTTCACTGAAATGCTAATCTCAATGGAAACGACTTCATAGACCCAGAAGTAAAGTTTAACTTGGATACCCTGTGGTTCAGACATATTGACATATAATATTAGTAATCACATAGCCATATACACATTTTCTGTGTAGCTGAGAGTACAGCAGAATGGTTTAAAAGGCAAGTGATCTGAAGTTGTTTTGGTGAGATGAACTGGATCATTGTTATGGACCAGAACAAACTACTGGAAACCAGATAAAAATGGAGGCATTTCAGGGTAGGCCAGAATAGAAGGGATGAAGTAAGTATAGTGAAATATTGGTTAGAGTAGAATAAAACAATATAAATTCTATAGAAATGCTAGCTTAGAATTTGTGAGGTTTAGATGTTCCTTCCAGTGCTATTATATATGGATCGCTGGACTCACTACCAACTGAAAGAGAAGTGGGGAGAGAATACTGATGTGACAAGGTTTTCCTTCAATTAACTGGAAAAAGAAAAACAAAAACCAGCTGATTTAATTAACTTTAATTGGTGCAAAAGCCCATGGGGGGAAAAAGTGTCTTAAAGTAGAAATTGGTTGTCATTGAAAATAATTGTGTGTGTGTGTATGTATGTATGTCTGTGTACATACATATTTATATATGTCATATGGTCATATACCATATATGATCATATACTCTGATGTGAAATACCTATCTATATATCTACCCATATATATATATATATATGTGTGTGTGTGTGTGTGTGTATATATATGGTTCCCCATGTATATATTTTCTATTCATTTATTAATGTCAGTGTGGAAAATTTGTATTTATTTTCTAGGACTGGTATAACAAATTCCTACAAACTTGGCATTTTAAAATAATAAACATGTATTCTTTCAAGCCAAGGCCACAAGTTTGAAACCAAAGTGTGGGCAGGGGCACAGTAGCTCTGAAGCCTTTAGGGAAGACTCCTTCCTTCCTTGTTCCACCTTTGGTGGGTCCTGACATTCCTTGGTACTTCTAGGCTTGTAGTTGTATCATTCTGGTCTCTGCCTCCATCTTCACATCACTTTCTTCTCTGTTTCTATCCGCCTCTTTGTAATCTTTCTTTTTCTTTAAGGACACCAGCCATTGGAAATAAGACCCATCCTAAATCCAGTTTGATTTCATCTTGAGATCTTAACTACTTACACCTGTGAGATGTTATTTTTTAAAATAAGGTTGTATTTACAAGTACCAGTGTTTAGAACTTGAACATGCCTTTTATAGGACACAGTTCAATTCATGACACTCATAGATATGTATTTTGTAATTGGGTTATAATCTAATGCTAGTTCACTTATTCTTTGGCTCAAATAGTTCCGGCTCTGGAAATTGAGAGCTCTTCCAGTTGATTCCTGTGTCACTTTGACCTACCCTCATTAATATGGAGTGCTTTTTTTTTTCAGCAGTATCTGAAATTTATTTGGTGGAATAAGATTATTTAGGCTCATTCTGTATATTTCTACTCCCCATCCTCAAATCAGCCATTTCTCCAAGAAATCCTGATTTATTTTACTGGAGAGTGTTTTTGGAAATCAGCTGAACAGTGTGCTCACAGCTATGGGGGGTGTTGTTGCTTCTGGGTCCATTCTACCAAGGATGTAAGGAATTATAGGTGTGCGTACTAACTTCTTATACACACTTAACTGTAATTATTTCTGTAAACATCTGTGTATACATTATGCTGAACATGAGTTTATACTAATATCTCCAATTCTGCTGTATTACCGTATGGATCATTCTAGCCTTCTTGCCTTGATTACCTGTAACATCCCACTCAGACAGTGAAAAACCTGATTCCCATGATCTGCCATCAATTTACTTAATCCTTCAGTCTAGGATATGTGTATTGTGCTTTAGAGTTCTTAACCTATACCCAGTTTTTAGTATTTTTAAAATCACATCATTAAGAAGAAAGGCTTCTAGGGAGTTTCTTCATCGGAAAGGCATGAATACACCAAGTAAACAATTAGCAGTGGCATTACAATTTGGTAGAATACCATACCGATGTTATTTTTATCACCACCATCACCATCACCACCAGTGACTAAAACAGAATTTTGATGTTCAAGGCAAAATTACCTCATACCTGGGTTTCCATATTAGTATCATTCGGTCAAGTGAAGATTCAGAGCCCCTTTAATTCATAGCAGGTAAACTACATAAAACATTACCATCAATGTTCAGAGCCTTGCCAATTTCTGGCCTAAGCTTAATTACATTTTATTGTCATACCTATTTTACCAGTTACCACCATGTACCAGAAATCTTTACCAATAAGCCTCAATACCTGCATACTAATATCTATGTATTTATATATCCGTTCTTCTTATCTAAACACCTACATCTCTTGAACTTCTAATACACTTGTTTTAGGCCCTCTAAAACTCACATATAATTGGAGCAATAGTGTCCAATATCCCTAACAAGGTGTGTAAGGGTTTCTTTTTCTGACTTGAGTTAGTTGAAGCTTGGCCCTCCTTAGAGGTTGAACTTCTCTTGGACAACTCCCATAAACCTTGTACTGAGCCTGGAGGTAGTTTAGGTTCCTCTTAATTTGCATTTGCCATTTCTAGACTAGTTTTCCGCACCCATCTCTAAAAATACCAAATTTTGAATTTTATGTCATTAAAATATAACTCAAAAATTTTTCTATTTCCCAGTAGTGTGCAGCCTTTTTGACCACTCCTCTAAGACAATGGTTCAGTGTGATTCTCTCAAATTGTGCTTTTGTCAGAGTTCTTGGGGGTTCTAATTGTCATGGTACCTGTTTCAATACCATAAACTCTAATTTGATTGCCCTCTTCTCCTCTAAGATTTGTGTTCTTCTCCATTTGTTGGTAACTTACTTATGTATCAAACCCTTATCATCACCAGTAATTTCAAATTTAATACCTATATTGGCCAGCATTTCAATGATAATATTCTCTGAACTCCATTCTCTAAATTTAGTATAGATAAATTAAAAATACTATTTTCTTAATGATCATTATCTTTTCCCTTTATGCCATATGTACCATTTTCTCCAGCAATGTTTCTTAATTAACACATTTGGTGTGAAAGTAGTATAACTGCATTCAGTTCCTGACTCACTAGACACCTAAAAATGCTCCAAATTTAACATGTATAAACTAAAATTTTGCTCTTCCTCTGTATACTCATTCATTCTTAAGTTTCTGCCATCCTAATACCATCCTAGTAGCAACTCTATTCTTCCCATTCTTACATCAGATTTTTAAGAGTATCGTTTTTCTTTCATTCTCTTTTTTAGCAAACTTCATTAGTGTTGCATCCATCATATATATAGAACATGATGATCCCTTGCCACCAGCACCGTTGCCACCTTGTATGAATTCACTGTATATAGTCTGTCACATGGATTGTATCAGTAGTATCCTAACTAGTCTTCCATCTGTAGCCTTTGCCCCCTGCAGACTGTTCCCAAAACAAGATAACTAAAGTCATTGTGTTAAAAGTAAGACTAATCATGTAACTTTCTAACCCTCTCTGAATGTATGATAAATTTCTTACTTTCTACCTTTATTTTTCTTCATACTCCTTAGTACCTTAGATGCTGTAACATTGTGTATGTATGTGTAATTGTGTATGTGTGCATATACCTGTCTATCTGCATTTATTGATTTCCTCACTCACTGTCTAAAGTGCAAAGTCCATGAAAAACGAACAGAGAGTTTATTCTGTTTACTAACTCCTCTTTTATCAGTATAAAGAAAAAGGTCTGGTGCATATTAGACACTCAGAAATATCTCCTGAATGAATAAATGATGACCTCTACTTCTCTGTTCAAGGACCAATATATAGATAAGCTTTCCTTCCTCTGACAGGACTTGGCAATTTCAAAACATAAATTTATCTATAATTATTCTTTAATTACCCACAATAGTTTTTTTTCCCCCTTGATAACAGGCAATTTAAGTCTTGAGAAAAAAAGAAAGCATGCATTTAGTTATTTGTTTAGGGACCAATGTTGATAATATGTTCCCTGTGTAATTCACTTCCTTATCTCTTAAAATATAATGGGAAGTATAGGCATATTAGTGCATTAAGTATACACTTGATCTTGGCCAAAAGGTCGAGAAGCGATTAGTGCATTAAGTATAAAGAAGAAGCTCTATTCTGACAAAACAAATTTATTGGTAAGAACAGTTATTCAAAGATGTATATTGGTGATGTACAAATTTAAAATGCGAACAATCAATTCTTAATGTTGTATTTAAAAAAAATTCAGTATGTAAGTGAATTAATTGAAGTTTTAAAGTCTGGAACAACAAAATGAACTGACACTGAATTATAAATAATCAGGAAGCATATTTAATGGTAAGATTAAAAATAAGATCAGGGAAAAGCAATTATACTTATAATACAACATAGGTGGAAATTTTGAGTCCAAACATACGCTCTCATAAAAAATATTGTAAAAAACCACGTGCCTGGGTGGCTCAGCAGGTTAAAGCCTCTGCCTTCGGCTCAGGTCATGATCTCAGGGTCCTGGGATCGAGTCCCACATCGAGCTCTCTGCTCAGCAGGGAGCCTGCTTCCTCCTCTCTCTCTGCCTGTCTCTTTGCCTACTTGTGATCTCTCTCTGTCAAATAAATAAATAAAATCTTTAAAAAATATATTTTAAAAAACCACTTACATTAGGAAACCAACAATCAAAGAAAGGTTATCTGCATTAATTTATCCTTGGTTTCTCTTAATGGAAATAACTATTTTCCTAAAATAACTTGTTTGATTTTTTTATCTTCTTGAAGATTATGTAACCAGCACAATTCGGTTGATTAGCCAGACTGCTTAATATTATCATTCACAATTTCATCCTATGTCAAGTACTTATTGATTTCATAGTATGTCTCAGACGTTGGAAATGCTAATGTTTTTAAGGTGAGCTATATTATGTTTACATGGACTCAGTTATGAATTTTTGAACTACCCAATGCAATGAAAATTAAAACTATTGATAAAGTGTTTATTATCAAAATGAAAAATACACGATTCAATAGGAGATTCATAAGTGAGGACTTCTTAGAGAATATAGATGAGAAAGATAAAAAAATTGATGAGGTTTGAATTAGATCTTTAAAGGTGTAGAATATTTTATACAAAATTCAACAATATCCTCCTCATTTAGAAAAAAGAATTTCAAAGGTATGAAAAGCATAATGTACTTGGGGAATGGCAAAAACAATGCATTTGTTTCCCTAAATGGGCCTATGCATGCAAGATAAGGGAAGTCAGGACATAGTATAGTTTGGATTTTTATTGCACATGTAAACCACATAGGTTGCTATATAAAGGGACCATAAGACACGATTATATTTTTAAAGCAGCCATTTTATTTTAAAAGATAATGTGTTTGTTTTCAGTGAACATAATATTTCACGTAATCTCATACCTCACAAGGCATCAGCTATGCTTAGAGAGCAGATGTGTTTCTTTTTTTTTTTTTTTTTAATTTTCTTTATTTGACAGAGAAAGACAGTGAGAGAGGGAATATAAGCAGGGGGAGTGGGAGAAGCAGGCTTCCCATTGAGCAAGGAGCCCAATGCAGGGCTTCATCCCTGGACTCTGGGATCATGACCTGACCTGAAGGCAGACACTTAATGACTGAGCCATCCAGATGCCCCCTCTCAAGCTATTTTTAATGAAAATGTGGCCTTCCAAAGGTGCAAGTAGCCTCAAGGTTGCCTGTGGATCTTAGAAAAGGTACCCTCATTTTCATGCTCAGCTGTGTTCTACGTGAGCTAAAAATGAGAAGAAAAAGAAGATAATTTCCTAAGTAATTCTATAGAAGGGAAACTTGTAATGAACATTGTGAAAAATTATTTTGGTTTTGGCTCAGGTCATGATCTCAGGGTTGTGAGATTAAGCCCTGCATTGGGCTCTGTGCTCAGCGTGGAATCTGCTTGAGATTCTCTCTCCCTCTGCCCCTTCTCTGGCTCTCTCTTATTCTTTCTCTTTATTTAAAAATATAAATAAAATCTTTAAAAACAAATAAGTCTACTCCCAAGAATAGAGACTGTGCCATGAGCGTAGGAAAACTAAGTTTGAGAAATGTGAAAATGGAAGTTAAATATGTGTATATCAAAGAAAGCCATCTCTAGTTAGCTTGTATTTTAAATCTTGTAAAAATGTGTCTTAGATTATACTTTCTAAAAGTGAACCATATTATTTAGTATAAACTGTTATGACACAAAATTCAAAATATCTCATCACTTAATATAAGAGAAGTTGTTTCCATTCCATTCTTAATGGTTTGACAGCTATATTCACTGGGTGGCGTTTTCTGTATAGATTTAAGGATCTAGGTTTCTTCCATCTATGGAGCATTACCACCAAGAGTCTCAGACTCTTTATATGATACCCTATAAACGTGGTTGGAAAAGAGAGCATGAAGGACCTTGCAAGAGGATTTTATAGTATGGATTAGTTCTAGAAGTGACCATATTGTTTCCATTCACTTTATTTTGGTTTTAAATCAGTCACCTGACCATACCTAGTAGTGAGAAGGATTGGAAAATAGTCTACCTCTGTGTCTGGGAGGAAGAGGGAATCATTTTTATGTGCCCATAAATCTGTCATGTATCTCATCTGTCTGCTCACAAGGACAAAGATTTCACTTCTTTCAACCATGAAAATTACTCACCTTTCCCCAAGAAAAACAACCCAAAGTCATCTGTGTTTACCATATCCAACTAAAGTCCAGGATCTATGGGTGATTTTCAGACTTCTCTATGATGTACAGATGAAGCTTTTTTTTTGTCCTGTGACCTGTGATCTAAAGAAAGAAAACCTGTTACCTGACACACAAAGTCCCATTCCCACACATAGCCTATGCACAGTAGAACAGTAGAGACAGAAATTCACAAAGAGGAAACTAAACAAAACAAAAAGCAATTTGGAAAACGGGAGTGAGAGACAGCATAAAAGCTATTGGTCCATATCAGCTTGGAGTGGTAAATAAAAATGCTTTGATTAGTCCTGATTTTTATCCCTGTGATGGGTTCCTTTACTAATTGTTCTTGGATCCTGTTTTATCTTTTGGGAGATGTCTTCTTTTCTATTAATCTTCATGTCTTTATTTGTGTTGGATGTTGTAGATGCCTACCTATGGCTGATGCATGTTTGAAAACCCATACATTGTTTAAAAACACAAATAATTGGGTTTTGTTTGTTTTCTTTTATTATGGTTTGTCTTTCCTCTGACAGTGCCAGGTACCTTGTGATCTGTTCATTCCATGTCAGTTCCACGTGTCAGTCAACCCACCAAACTTTACTATTAGACATAAGGTCTGCTTTATTTTTATTATTTACCCCATGCTTCAGTCTCTCAATTATGACAATGATAAAACTACTTGTCACAGTAGCCTAGGTGGAATGATAAATACTATTTACTTTTGTACCCTGGCTGATTTGTTTTGTGCTCCAATACGTCTATGAGGATTCTGAATTTCACCTTTCCCCATTCAATATTTATGATCATTCTGACTTATTGGAAACACTTGCCCTAAGGGAGGGTTGCTAAACTACTCTGGTGGGCTAAATCCATCCATGTGTATTTTTTCGCAGATAGTCTATTGACACTTTCATTACAACAGTAGAGTTGGGTAGTTGTGACAGAGACCATATGGTGTGCAAAGCTGAAGATACTTACTACCGTGATCCTTTACAAGTAGTTGATCTCTAACAGATACAATCAGCTCATTATATTTTCCCAACTTATCACAGATAATACTTATGGAATGTTTTTGCAGTACATAAAAAGGGCTTTGTGACATCTTGTTAGAGTGAGGAAACACGTGTTTTCTTGCTTTTTGTTTCTGGACTGCCACATGTCACTTATTTCAGATTTTAATGGGGTAGTACCTCTCTTCTCTATTATGCAGTGTAAGCTGGAATGAGCTATCCAGATATCTTAGGGACAACAAAATGGAAGGTTTGCTGTTATGTTGTTGTTGCTTTCATTGATTATCCAACAGTTCAATATGTTTATTTGGCATATAGCCTTCCACTCAGTACTTAAGAGATCTATTCTTCTTCCATCCTATGTTTCCATCATCCCTTAAGAATTCAGAGTCCACTTGCATTCCTGGCATTAGAAAATAGAGGGAAAAGGAAGAGAGGGAAATCACAAAGGGGGCTTTTATGGGTTGATTATGAAAGTGGGAACATCACTTCTACATGGCCACTCCTGACTGTAAGTAAGGATGGGAAATTCAATTTACCTCTATACCTGGAAAGAAGGTATAGGTTTTGATGAGTACATGTATTCTTTACTGCAAGAAGACATTATACAGAAGCATCCACTTGATTTAAATAAGCTATAGCAGGTTGACAGGTAAGTTCTAGCTAAATTTAAGTTCCTAAGTTGTAAACTCTAACCAATGAGAAAAAAAAAAAAAACTAACACAAACTTTTTGAAACTTAAAATAAGATTTTTTCTGTGTATCCATTGTCATACAGATAACTTTTCATTTCTGTATTTATATTTGTAAAATTCTTTTGAATTAGGATAATCTAAACTGAATGATTTTCAGTACCAAATAATTGTTCAAGCAACTAGGGATTGGTTTGACTTCAAAACATATTGGGCATGGGCCTAGTAATGTGCCCATCTTGTATAGCTGATTAATTATTTGTTCTCTAAAAATTGGGCATGTGAGAGACTAAACCATTTTAGTTTATGAAGAACTAAAACCCATCCCTATGGAAGAAACATCAAGCCACATTAAATGAAAGGACCTAAATTTTATATGGACATCTCCACAGACAGATGAGCAGAATAAGAAAGAAAACATGGGGATAAATTTAAATCTGCAGTCTGTTTTACTCACCAAAATAAAATGTGATTTTTTTTGTGATTGCAGAATTTGCTTCCTTTGGAAATTGATTTTTTGGTATTGAACTCTAAGGGAATATAAAATTAGCCTTCAGTTTCTCCCTGAATAAATACACATAGAAACCTTTAGATAATTTCAAAGGATTTATACTGAAATTTGGAACATCTTTGTATTCATCTTTTGTTATTGAAATAACTTTATACTATTTGGTTATGGATCATTGTAGAACCTCTGATATATAGTGGACTATGCAGTTGATCATGTTTGGGGATGGACTATTGAATAGTGAATGGATTGTCAGCTTTGAAAGCCAAGTAGGCTTAATGAAATTACCTAATTAATTCATGACTATTTTATGGTTTCTAATGTAAAAACATACACTTCAGATCAGGGATGCCAAGACAGCATATAAAAGAGCAATAGGAGGTAAGGGAAGGTAATGAAGTATAAAACATCAGATTTTCTTATCTGGTTGTGTAGCCCTACTCCAGGTATCTTTTCCACTCATAGTATTACTTTTTATGTGAAAGAAGCTTTAGTCATGTAACACTCATGGCATTGATCTACCTTCTTCAGTTTTCTTCCCTAGAAAATACTGCTTTACTTATTGAAAAATTGGGAAGCATAAACTAGACAAAATTGGTTATTCTCTTACCTTTTTCTTGTTGACAGACTATTGCACACAAACAGAGCAAGAAGATGTTCAGTTTCTGTCTTCCACTGCATATTTTCACAAGGGCAGGTCTCTACAAAAAATAAGGGTTTGCAGTTGTGTTTCTCTGACCGTATTTAGGAGGATTTGTCTACCAGATGCTAATATTTAGGTCTTGGCACTCCAGCTATGATCAGTTATAACCCATGCATGAGTAATGTAATCCTGTGGTCTCTGTCTGATGACTCTTTGGCCTTATTTGTCTATTGGACTTCATGAGAGGGGGGATGCTACATTGCTTTTATACACACACACACACACACACACACACACCAAGTAATTAAATCAATTCATTATAAGTTTGGACCATAGTAATTTTTCAAATTAATGAATATAAATTTCAAATGCTTATTTATGTCTATTTTTATATTTCTAGTAAAATAGTATAAAATATTAAATAGTTCTATTAGACTTACAAGAGCAATAATAAAAAATTAAGAGTCCTTTACTACTTTAGTCTTCATTCCTAGTTCACATACTCCAGAGACCATAACTCTCAAGTCCTCTTGCAGTTCCTTTTGATATTGTCAAATAACATTGATTATATTAATATTAAATTAATTAATTTATTAATTGTTCATTATCTTTTGGCATTCTAATTCTGTTATGGAAGATGAGGATTGAACTGTCTCACTCACCCACACAGCTAAACATATCACTTGTACTCTTCCCTTCCTGTCAGTGGAGTTACAGTAACAATATTGGTTAAATGAACAGTTAAAGATAATTTTGACTATACTAAAGCTATTCATAATTGAATATCATAGCTTAATGAGTCATAATTAAATTTTGAATTCTGTCCAGTGATGTAACTAAATATTTTCTGATCATTTATTCTCCATAGTTTTTAACAAAATTTAGTCTTCTCTGGAGACATTATAACCCAGAAGGTAGTCTTCCCATTTTTAGTTAGTGGCATGGCTCTTGGAGGCTCTCATATCTCTGCTTTCATCTGGATAGGTTTTCTCCAAGCCTGGCCTGGTCTAATAATGGATCTGTCCATTACCTTCATCTTGGGACTTCCTATTACTCTTTACTGAACCCTTTACTGTAGCCAATTTCTTGGGTACCATATCTCTTTTCATAGGTGGTATATTGGAGTACCAGGGATATGTAGTTAGCATTAGTTTCTAACACTGGTTATTAAAAAAAAAAAATCTGCCACCACTTTGATAGCATAAATACCAAAATAATGATTTTTATGCTGTCAAGTTGGGGGAGAGAAACTATGGTAGAAAAAAATTTCAACAGTTATTTAGTGATCTATCAACGTATTTTGTGGATGTGTGTATAAGTTACCTTGTTAATGTGGTTTCTTTTACTTTTAGCTTCTCATAAGTGAGGTTATTTTTCAATCTTACTTTCTTTGATTTTAACTTTCTTCCATATTTTATCTTCCTTTATCCTATTTTTAATCTGTATTTTTGCATTAAAATTTTTTGTCAAATATTTTATGATGGCTGGCTGGATGCTCCTATATGAGTGAGGCAGCTAAAATGTGATTCTTGTGCACAGGCAGGACTTGCCAAATGACAGATTGACATAAGCTAAGTGAGTGAGTAGAGAACAAGTCATTCCTTTAAGCAAAGCTATATAAGTCACTATCATTAGATCATTCAATGGCATATCCCCCTTTTTAGTATCTCTCTGGTACTGTGCCTACCTATGAATTTCTATTTTATACTCTATTCTACACTTACATGAAAGTTGAGAGATTTCATTTTGCTGTTGGTTGATTACATTCAGAATCCTCAAGTGTTCATCTATAGATGAATTCAAGTAGGTCTGAAAATGTTTAATTGCACTTCTTAACTAATAGGAGATCATACTATTATTACATTGTCAATAATCTGTCTTAATGCAGTTTGTTTGCAGTCCTTTTGATTTGATTTGTTTTTGAAACATTCACATATTAGAACTTGGAGAGACTAGTATCAATAAAGGAATAAGATAAATCAGCCATACAAAGTAGACAGTAACTAAATTGCGACTTTATATCAAATCAAATATTTTGCTAGTTCCTTGGTTGGCTGGTAGGCCTGTATAATTGCTTAAGTAGACCTACCACTTTCTTAAATGATCAGGAAGAAAAATTCTTAGATTTTTAGTGTATATACTAATTCCTTAGTACTGAGATTTTATAAGCCAAAACATATAAATCTTACTCTGTTTTGCTTGAATTTACATTGGGTGACACAGGGTACTCAGCTTTAATTTCAATCAGGTAGTTGTCAATAGAGATACAAATATATATGAGATAAAATCTTCAAAGCTTGCCATCACAATTGTGGAAGATTTAAAGGAATCTACTAGGCTAAAGCACAGTAGTTGAAAACATTTCTATTTCACATCAAATAAATTATGGTTAAAATGTTATAAACTTCATGTTAAAGCTTTATAAATCTTTTGACCTGAAGCTTAAGGTGAGATTTTCCTTATTGTAAAATATTTTAAACTATTGATATATATTGAAAATATACATAAACATATGAAACTGTGGTGCTTTAAAATGTGTTGTTATGTAATTTCATTGTCATTAAACAATTAGATATATTATTCTTTGAAAAACTGTTAAGTCTTGAAGAGTACCTGGTGTAGAAAACAATCTATGACATTTCAAGTTTTCAAGCTATTGTTACAAACAGCATGCTAAAGTGGATTACCATGTAGTTTTTAAGTGACAGAAAGAAATAGTGCTTCCAGCATCATAAAGACTTACCCTTCCTTAGTAGAGTGCTTTGTTTGTTTTATGCTTTACTTTTCTGTGTCCATGGACTAAAGACTATGGATATATATCAACAAAGCAATTTAACCTACTTTATTAGGTCTCTGAGGCAGAAAACAGTTTTAAAGTCCACAACTGGTTATATCTCAAATTCTAGTGTGGTTTTTTCTTTGTATTTTCTAGTTTATATTAAAAGTTTCTTTCATCTTTAGTGACATTACTACATCGTCTAAACTCTCTGGATTCAATTATGTATTTTTGTTGTTGAATTTAGAATTAGAATAAACCAATAGGTCTAGTTCAAATTTAAAATAATGTTCTGATACTATAAAAATTTATAGTAAGTTTGCTTAGTATCCGTGGGCTAGAAGGGATTTGTATAGATGAGTTATGAAAATGAACAGAAGCATTAATTCCTTTGAAGGATTTTAATGTTATTTATTGAAAGGAGGCAAACAATGTATTTACTGTTCACAGTGGAAGAAAATAATAGCTAAAAGGGAGAGAAAATGAGAGAGAAAAGCTATACTTTCAGGAGTAGTGAAAAATAAAAGATGGCTTCAGAGGATATTGGCATTTAGTATTAGGCTTTGAAAATGAGAAGGAATATTTTTTTCTGAAATATACACTCCCCCTCTTATAATTTTTTCTGGCCAGTAATATGCTTTATAATTCAAAATAACATAATTATGTGCTCTTTACATTATTGAGATATTCAGAGTTGCATAAATGTTTTGAGAAGACACTTGAATTCATAGAAAGTTGATATGGGATTGTGTTAATAAATGAGCCATTATTAGTAATGAGAGTCAAGTAAGGGGTATAGTTAAAAAGGAGAGGGAATTCAGGGTTGGGGTGGAAATAACTTGTGAGGAATCATTCCAGTCATCTGTGTCATTTTTTTTCTCAATACAAATGGATGCTGTACTGTACAAGAGTACATGCAGATAAAGGTATTGTTTATGCAAAGAGAGCAGAGGTCTATCCAGAAACTCGTCAAGATTTACCACACTGGCTATTAATTTAAAAGAGAGAAAGAGAGAGGAAAAGTGAGACAAGGAGGGTGAGAGAAGGCAGGAGAGATAATTTTTTCTAGAAAGTTGTGCCATGTGTTAATACTATAATCCTCTTGTTAACTATTTTTTTCAGAATTACAATAAAAATTACTCACCTTTGTGACTTTAAATAATTTTGATAACACGTGTTTTAATTTTCATGACATATATTAAAATTTGGGAGCTATAACTAAACCTATCTAAGTATTATAATAATTCTTTCTTTGTAACATAATGTTAGAAAGCATGGTCATATCCTAGTCTATTGTAAAATGTGACTCTTAAAATCTTAGTGCTGTTTTTCATGATCAGACTTACTTACATGTGTCAAGCATGACTAGTGTTCTAAGCCTAAAGTGATACAGTCAAGTAGTTAATAATTGTTAGTTTAAGGTTGTTAGACATACTAACCATAAATATTCACTGTCAAGACTATTAGAATATATTATGGAAAATAAAACAAATATATTCTGTTAAAAGCCTTATTAAATCTGCCCAATAAAGTACTAAAATTATCTTAACTTTATATAGACCTCATCAACCCTTAAGAATAATTGCCTCTGTAAGCTTCTTAAAGAACCTAGATGCTACCATCCAACACAAATAAGGATCAGAATTCCAATAAAAATAAGGATCAGAATTAAGAAACATTACTTTTAAGCAAAATGAGTCTGAAATAAGAGTGATGTATCTATGTGAAGCTGTTATATAAGCAGTTGAAGACAGATGTACATAATTTGAATAAAAAATGAGGCAATTTATGGGATTTAGGAGTTGAGAGTTTTAAACCTGATCTTTTTATTATATTATTTTATAGTTGGTAGAAAGAAAATGAGTACCCATAAAGGGTCCTGATGAATTCCTACAGCTGGGTTGGTAGGGGTAACTTGAATCTGCAAGAAAGGAAAAAAAAAGTGTCAAGTAAGCAATAAAACAATGAAATCAATAGGGGATTCTTAGAAAACTTAAGAATATTGCTTTAGAAAATAAATATACTTAGTATAATACACTTTTCAGTATTTCAAGACATAAAGTATCTGTTAAGGAAATTAATAGCATGAAATATAGCTATGATTTATAAAAGCAATACCTTGTAATATGCTACTGTACATTTTTTGTTATATCATAGCAACCTTCTGATATAACCTCTCTTTTACTTAGGAATGATATTCTCTCAAATGCTATTTTTTGGCAGATACTGGTTTGTTTTTGAAAATTTGTCTCTCAATCATTATACCTATGCAAATGTATATTTATATAATATATACCCATATGGTTTTATAATTGAGTTAAACAGGTATTATCTTCATTTTTTCAATAAGTTTTAAAACATAGTTTTATCTACAAAATACCTACGTATGAATGTGATTATTTCAGTAATTTTTACTTATTTTTGTTAGGCATCTTTATCATTTGTTTACTGGTTTGTAAGAAGGAAGGTTGTAAATTTCACCTTTTGTCTATGCTTCAGAATAGTTTCACCCATATCCAAACCATCATTTCTTAGACATGCATGGAGTCAGTCGGTGAAATGAATGGAACCATCTTTAATATAGGTTCTCAAATAATCCAATCAAGAAATGGGCAGAGGACATGAACAGACATTTCTGCAAAGAAGACATCCAGATGGCCAACAGACACATGAAAAAGTGCTCCATATCACTGGGCATCAGGGAAATACAAATCAAAACCACAATGAGATACCACCTCACACCAGTCAGAATGGCTAAAATGAACAAGTCACGAAATGACAGATGCTGGCGAGGATGCGGAGAAAGGGGAACCCTGCTACACTGTTGGTGGGAATGCAAGCTGGTGCAACCACTCTGGAAAACAGTATGGAGGTTCCTCAAAAAATTGAAAATAGAGCTACCTTATGACCCAGCAATTGCACTACTGGGTATCTATCCTAAAGATACAAACGTAGTGATCCAAAGGGGCACGTGTACCCGAATGTTTATAGCAGCAATGTCCACAATAGCCAAGTTATGGAAAGAACCTAGATGTCCATCAACAGATGAATGGATAAAGAAGATGTGGTATATATATACGATGGAATACTATGCAGCCATCAAAAGAAATGAAATCTTACCATTTGCGATGACATGGATGGAACTAGAGCGTATTATGCTTAGCGAAATAAGTCAACTGGAGAAAGACAACTACCACATGATCTCCCTGATATGAGGAAGTGGAGATGCAACGGGGGTGGGAGTTAAGGTGGTAGGAAAAGTAAAAATGAAAGAAGATGGGATCGGGAGGGAGACAAACCAAAAGAGACTCTTAATGTCATAAAACAAACTGAGGGGGGTGGGGGGAAGAGGGGTTGGGTGAGGGGGGTGGGGTTACATCATATGTTTAAATAAAGCTTAAATAAAGTAAAAAAAAAAAAAAAGAATTAAAAAAAAAATATATAGGTTCTCAGTTTTTGTTTATTAATTCCTCTGCTCTGGTTTTCCCAGTTGATTTTCAATAAAAGTGAGAATTTATACTAAAATCACCTAGAATTCAAGGAGACCTCTACAAAGTAACCACTATGTTTACATCTTTATAAATCTGGTTTCTCTGCTCATGCCTTCCAGCTCTTAACTGAGGCATATTCTTAATGTAAACACACCTATATATTACATCAGCTAAAACTCAAAAGAGTTAAACAAATGCCATATGTTGTCTTTTCCAGAATATCTAGTTACCTAGTATTGGGAGACCAAGTAAGCTTAATCTAATTTGTATTTCTGTTTGATTAAGTGGGTAATTTATATTGAAATAGGAAAAATATAATTGCTATTGAGTGTACACCAATATTCATTGAATTTCCAACAATTCAATATATGCAATGCTACAGGACATTTATATAGATTATCTTTAATCCTTACCATAACTTTACAAGGCAGTTATTATTATTTCTCTTTTTATAGTCACAAGCTTGAAGGCTTGTGATATTAAGTAATCAGCCCCAAATACTTCACTAAACAAGTATTTATTAGGCACAGATGGATGCCTGGTTTAAAATTTTATATGCTAAAGTCTTAAATTAATCCACTGATTTCCAAATCAGTGATAATTCAATAAAATTGTTTATCTAAAATATAACATCTCTCACCCAGTCTCCTTATACTTGCCAGGGATTGTCGATAAAAGAATAAATCCCTTATCTCTAAAAAACTCATATTGGATAGGAAATATAATAAATATGTAAAAGAAATGTATAAAAGAAATGTAATAAAATGTAATAAAAATTAGAAGATATTTTAAAGATTTTTTAAAAACCAATGAGAAACATTACTTCTTTACATTTAAGTTGTTGTAAATGTTATATGTAATAATATAACTGAAATATAGTGTTTATAAAACGGCACAGAACATTGAATTAAAACAATTATTCTAAATCGCCCATTCTTTTTTTTTCAAGATTCTTAAAGATGAGAGGTATATCTTCCCAAATATCTTACTATCAGAAAATGTGTGATACTTACCAAAAGTAAGCCACTTAGTATGATTTCTTTAAAAATTCCCTTTTTGGGGGTGTGTCTCGGTGGCTCAATTGTTAAACCTCTGCCTTGCCTTTGGCTCAGATTATAATCCCAGGGTCCTGGGATTGAGCCCCACATCAAGCCCCACATTGGGCTCCCTGCTCTGTGGGAAGCCTGCTTCTCCATCTCCTGCTGCACCTGCTTGTGTTCCCTCTCTCGCTGTGTCTTTCTCTGTCAAATAAATAAATAAAATATTTAAATAATATTGTATAACATTTTCATTGATAATAAACTTTTGACATTTTTCTTCCACATGCAGCCAGAATTAATCTTTTAATAATTTAGTAATTCATTATTGAATAATAAGATTTAATAATTTAATTGTCCTAATATTCTATTATCATAATATATCCTGAACATATTTATGTATGCAGATTTATAGATATGTAAATATATTCACATATTTATTTTATGCAGAATTGTCTTTATTTCCTTACAAAAATATTCCTAATTTAAAATTATAGGGTCAGAGGAAATTAGGAATTAAAATGTTGGTACATATTAAATTGGAAGCATTTGTTAATACATATGTTTTCATGTTTTAGTCGATCGTATCCAACACTTTTGAGCATGGTTTTGGCAATATCTACTCCAGTTGCTTAAACAGATACTTAATGCACTACCACATTCTGTTCCATGTTGATATCCATAGAAATGTATGCATGTGTGAACAGAAGACATGCTCACCAGTATTAAAGCCAATGCTTAGAACAGCTCCAGAATAGAAAAAAAGTCTAAAAGTCTATCAGTAACAAATGAATGAGTAAATTTATGTAGCAGTATGTTTATAGAGTAACAATAACATGTAGCATACTAATAAATATGTACAAGGTAATGCTAAAACCAAAAATGTGGGTGAATGTTGGATTCCAAAAAAAATCTCTGTATTGGCCCTCTAATATAAAGTTCACAAATGACCAAAACTACTAAATTATGATAGAAAGTGGTATTATGAACTTTATGTGAAGAGGTAGATATTAACGATTGAGAAGAACAGTAGCTTTTGAGCTGCTGACAGTGTTCTGTGTCTTGACCTGGATGGCAGGTACACAAATGTGCTTTTTGATTAATTGTGAAGATGCACACTTGTAATCATATATTTCTTTTTATATTCAAGTGATTCTATTAAAACTTTCATTAAACCAAATGTTTTGATGTTTTCTGCTTATTTAAATGCTGTTGACAGCTGAGAATTGCAAGACCTTATGATGATTTGTTCTTTCATTTTGATTTTCTCTCTTTGTATGGTTGTTTAGTTTTCAGTGTATTACTCCTACTCCATTCTTGTTTTTTGTTTTTTTTTTAAGATTTTATTTATTTATTTGACAGAGATCACAAGTAGGCAGGGGGGGGGCTGGCTTCCTGCTGAGCAGAGAGCCCTGTGTGGCTGGATTCCAGGACCCTGGGATCATGACCTGAGCTGAAGGCAGAGGCTTTAACCCACTGAGCCACCCAGGCACCCCTATGTCATTTGATTTATATTTGGCCTTTACTATGTGCCTCTTAGGTCTTGTGGTATATTTTAATTTCTATTGATACTAACATAATTGAAGAAGGAATTAAACAGAAACCAATAATAAACCATACCCTTTGGTAAATAACCTAGGTTCTCATTTCAATCACCATTGTTCCTCTCTTTGCAGTACCATTCATTTAGCAAGAGAAGATTCTGCCAATATTAGAATTTCTCATCTAACATCCAAAACTTGATCCCAGGACCCTGAGATCATGAACTGAGCTGAAGCAGAGGCTTAACCCACTGAGCTATCCAGGTGCCCCCTCCTACTCCATTCTTTTTTTTTTTTTTTTTTTTAAGAAAGATTTTGTTTATTTATTTGACAGACAGAGATCACAAGTGGCAGAGAGGCAGGCAGAGAGAGGCGGGAAAGCAGGCTCCCCGCCGAGCAGAGAGCCCGATGTGGGGCTCGATCCCAGGACCCCGAGATCATGACCTGAGCTGAAGGCAGAGGCTTTAACCCACTGAGCCACCCAGGCACCCCCCTACTCCATTCTTAACCTAGCTTCTCATGGTGTAAATCCTGTCTCCATTAATGCATTGTAATACAATTGCACACATATATTGCAACTATTAAACGAAAAGAATGTTCAATAAAGTACAACTTTCATGTGCCTTTAAAACTACATTATTTTTGTATGCTTCATATTCAGCTGTCTTAAGGTCAGTTCACATTCCATTAGGGTTTAATTGATTTTGGCCCAGCTTGACTGATCTTGATCCCAAGCTATGGGTCATATTTATCCATTTTTCCTGTAGACCACCTGTTCTCCAGGGCATGTTTTTCTCATCCAGTTGAAGAGGTCAAGCCATATTACACATTACACAGTCATACTGAAAGACTCTCTTTACTTCACATATGCCAACGTCCCACTTAACAGAGCAGATGCTATAGACAATCCCAGTGTCAGTGAGGAAGAAAAATGTGTCCTACCTAGGGCCAAGATGAAGGTGGAGCTATTGAGAAAAACTTGTACAACTGAAGGTGTGATCTGTTTTTATTTAGACTTTTGATAGTTTTTCAAAGATTTTTTTTTTAATTTTATTTGAGAGGGAGAGAGCAAGAGAGAGCATGGGGGTGGGGAGAGCAGGGAAGGTGCAGAGGGAGATAGAAAAAGCAGACTCCCCACTGAGCAGGGAGCCCACTATGGGGTATGATCCCAGGACCCTAAAATCATGATCTGAGCCAAAGGCAGATGCTTAACTGACTGAGCCATCAAAGTGTCCCTAGAATTTTGATATTTTTAAATCATTAACTTTTCTTGCATTAAATTCAGTTATTTTTCAAATATCATATTTAACTGTTTACCTTATTACTGAGGGTTTGGCTCCCCATTATATTTTGTGCCTGAGGATAACACAGAGTGCCTCTCCTTTTGTCACTGCCCTCACTCTGGTGAGGTGATTCCACCTACTCTTATAAGTGGCACTAAAGGCACTTGATAAAGCTATCCATTCATTACATATAATAATATATCATATGTACAATAGTAACAGCATATTGACAATTAAAGATATAGTTAAGGTAATACAAAACAATCAGAAGGATTTATCACAAAAATAAGGTTTGTGAGCTTTATGAGTCTACAGGTGGCTTTTAAATTTCTTAATCTGAAAATGCTTACACAAATAGTTGTTTTATAAATTTTAAGAAATTATTATAAACATTTAAAATTACATAGGCACACATGCATCAGCACTTACGAAAAGTAAATAAAGTATATGTGGCTCATTGTGATGCCCATATTTGCATGGGTTTCTGAGATAATTGCCAGAATCTTTTTAACATAATTCATGTTTCCAAGAGCAATTCCACATCCTTCCTGATAAGAGAATTGTTTTTACTTCATATGCTTTATAATTTTACTCTTTTGGAACAACAACTTAATTATATGTATGTTGAGTTATGTTCTCATTACATATGTCAAAAAGAAAAGAAAACAGCAGTCCTACTATTTAACTTAAGTGAAAACCTAAAAGAAAATGTGAAAGAGAAAATGAAATTTGAACTGAGTTTTTCTTTCAGTAGGATTTATTTAGGTCTTATTTAGGGTCACACTACCACATGCATTAGATATATAATAAAGTATACCTGAGAAAATTATATGGATTTCTGATTTTTCACAAAAGACAATTTCACTCACTTCTGTGGCAATGTATGTCACATATGTGTGTACATATCTATATCTAGCTAGCTAGCTATATCTATATCTGTATCTGTCTCTATAAATGATTAGAGAAGGGTAGGGTTAGAGGAACCTACAAGTTTAAGTCCCTGTACCATGAAGTTAAATGCAAATTTTAATTGGCTGAGAAGTCTAAAGTTGAATTCTTTATTTTGTAATTTCCCACCTTGATTACCTACAAATAATAAATAATTCAAGAAAGAAATGTCTATGTGCTTAACTTACCTGCTGGGCTAATGCTTTGGAAACAGAAGGGATAGTGTGTCAGTGTTGAGGAAAATCTACCCAATACTCTTCCCTAGTGGGTTCCAGAAGCAAAGAAAGGACATACAAACCTGGAATCATATTTCATAGGCTATATGTAGAAGGGAAAGGCACTTTCTGATAACCTACATACTTCAAGCATTGTTGATGCCTTCACAAAAGAAGGAGAATAAGAAGGGTAAAAGAGATCAGAGGGGGCGCCTGGGTGGCTCAGTGGGTTAAAGCCTCTGCCTTCAGCTCAGGTCATGATCCCAGGGTCCTGGGATGAGCCCCACATTGGGTTTTTTGCTCAGCAGGGAGTCTGCTTCCTCCTCTCTCTGTCTCTCTCTCTCTCTCTCTCTGCCTGCCTCTCTGCCTACTTGTGATCTCTATCTGTCAAATAAATAAATAAAATCTTAAAAAAAAAAAGAGAGATCAGAGGAATATCCGGAATTACAGATTGAATCATGGAATAATTTAAATGATTTTCCTTAAATAATTTCTTCTTATCTAACACCTGAGTATTATATGTTTTTTATTATTAATTATACTTTTAGTACTTTTATTATTTATCTTCATTATATTTTTAGCACATTTATCGGGAAATATTTATCCTTAAATAAATGGACTTCTGTTTGTCCCCAATCAACATATGTATTCTGTGAGGGGAGCCAGGTGGCTCAGTCACTTAAGTGTCTCACTCTTGATTTGGACTCAGGTCCTGATCTCAAGGTCATGAGATTGAACCCTGCGTTGGGTGCCATGCTCAGTTTAATATTCTCTCTCTGTCTCCTTCTGTCCCCTACCCCCAACTCATAGGCTATTTCAAATAAATAAATAAATAAAGATGTATTCTTTCATAATTTCAATTTCTACCTGGATGCTGTAAATTCTTCCTTCATATATTAACTGAAAATCTGAATGATTGTGTAGTGATCTGGGGGCTTTGAGGAATGACAAAGGAACTGGTGTTATTGATTTAGTTGTTATTGTTTCTCTTTTTGACAAAATTCTTATGTTATCTAAAGTAGAATGCTGTGTAGAATGATGTTGTTCTAGATGCTTCTGTCTTATGAATGACTAAAGGATGCTGTTTTGGAAAAATCTATTTATCACTTTGTCTATCCCCTCCTTTCTTTTGTCCCAAAGGTTCCTCTGCATCATTGCCTTGAATGTTCCCTGGGCTTTTTCTTGTTGAGGTTCGTTATCAGAAGAAGGCATATCAGAGAGGAATTTCATTAACACTTTACCAACACTCTGGTTAATATGGTCCCACCTCATAGGACTTCTTGGTGTGACTTTCCTTGAATGCTGCACAGCTTTGGTAACTAAGAACTCCATTTACAGTATGGTTGCCTATGACACTTTCTTACATATGGAAAGACTCATAGGAATGAGACTCTTAAAATTTATAATTGAGTTTCATCTAATCTAATTCTGTGGTTTCTGGAAAAGTATTAACAATTTACTAGGACTCAATTTCTGTTTGTTTTAATCTTTTATTTATTTATTTATTTATTTATTTATTTATTTAACTTTCTTCCATGTGTCAAATCACTGTTTGGGGCCCAAGATTTATAAAGGAATTTGTGGCTTAGGAATTAGTTTATCAATATTTTTAAAGAGAATCAGAGTTTATTTTCCCTACAACTTTATCACATTCTTCACATATTTGCTCAGGTGCCTTGATAATGATATAGATCATGACCTCTCTTTTTAGACAGAATAAACTTATTTCTTTCAGTTCCCTTATTTTGTTATAATTTCCTTTTTTTCCTGCTAGATCTTATTATTTCTTAGCATTTAAAATATATTCTTCGTTATTAGGTTAAGTTTTAATTGTCTATTGACCTGTGCTAGAATGTAAGATGGTAGTAGGTGTTTATATTGCTTTTGTGTTCTGATATATGCCAACCTCCTTGGTCAGCATCTGGCTTATTATAAGTTATCAAGAAATTTTTAAAATGAGTTGAATAGGGGCTCCTGGGTGGCTCAGTGGGTTAAAGCCTCTGCCTTCGGCTCAGGTCATGATCCCAGGTTCCTGGGATTGAGCCGCGCATCAGGCTCTCTGCTTGGCAGGGAATCTACTTCCTTCTCTCTCTGCCTGCCTCTCTGTCTACTTGTGATCTCTCTCTCTCTGTCAAATAAATAAAATCTTAAAAAAAATAAATGAGTTTAATAAAAACATATAGTCTCTTCCTGGATCTTGAGTTTTGTAATTTTTCATTCATATAGAAGCTAACTCTATTCAATTTTAGAGCAATGTAACAAACATTGAAATGGCATAAAAAATTAGCCCCATTAAGCTAGTAGTATGTCATTGTATAGACATTTGCCCCAAACTTGTTATTTCTTACTATGTGCCTTCCCCCAAATTAAACAGCACTATAAACAGAACTTTCTTAAAAATAAATCCATTGTTATGAAGTTCAATATATTAAAACAGTGTTCTGTAAAAGGAACAAACCATCATCTGTTTGGTTATAATTTGCTTTATGAGTAGCATAGAATTGTTGCCTTGGGATTCTTTTTTACTTTTAGCTAGGCTTTTCTTGATCAATGGGCTTCCCTTAGAGGGATCATTAGAACACAAGTTGACATTCATTAGTATTTAAAAGATGAATAACATAATACATTTTCTTTTTGTTCAACAATCTGGTATTATTTACTTCAATATGCAAACTAAATCACAGCAAAAATAAATACATGATGATAGTTTCCTAAGTTTTAGATTTAGCAGTGTAAAAATGGCTCTACTGGGCTTAACTCTATATTAAAATGATTTGGTAGTTCAGCCAAAGCATCATATTTTGAGGAAATAAGTATAATTTATCTAACTGTTAGTTTGGTATTTGATCTCACAACAGGTGCATTAGGAACGACTGTTTCATCGGTGCTTGTGCTTTTGTGGTAATTCATATTTAATTTTAATAAATACTTTCTTAATCACTTAAATATATTGTGGAGCCCCTTTGCAGGAAAATAATAGAAGTACACTATGTATCAATCCTGTATTCCTGAGAAACAGGCAACAAGTAATTTCTTTTGGCATGTTAAATACAGTGATGCTGCAAGAAATTTTTTAAAGAATGTATAGTTATCCACACAAAGTTTGCAAGATTTCCTAATTTTAAACACATCCTAGCCTACAAGCAGCACAAAGAAACATTGACTACAATGTCAAAAATTATTTAAAGTTACTTATTTATTAAGATTAATTTTGAACATTTCAAATGTTTTTGACTTCTGTTTTTTTTTTTTCATTAGTAAAAATTAAGATTTTTCAATTTTCTTAAAGTAAATTCTTGTATTTGGTATATAGGTCTATGAGTTTGTACATATAATTATATTATAATAAACACTACGAAAGCAGGATACAGTATAATTCCAACACTCCAAAGAATTCTGTCATGTTTTTTCCTTTATAGTCAAATCTTTTTTCCACTCTTAATCCATGGCAACTAGTCTGTTCATAGTTTCCCTACTTTTGACTTTTCCAGAATGTCACAGATATGGGATCAGGCAGTTAATCAATCCTTTGAGACTTAGTTCTTTTACTTAGTGCAATTTATTTGTCATCTGTCAGTTGTTGCATAAAACATTAGGTCGTTTCTCTTTATTGCTGAGTAGTATTCCATTGTGTGAACATATCACAGTTTATCCATTTAGTCACTGGGTTGTTTTCAGGAAAGTACAATTATTGACAAATTACACATTTATATATAAGCTTTTATTTGAATCTGAGTTTTTATTTGTGTGATATAATCACCTAGAAGCATGATCATTGGGACAAAAAGTAAGTATATGTTTCAGTTTTCCAGTGTGGCTGTACAATTTGCACCCTCTACAGCAATATCTGTGTGATCTCTGCTTCATGAGCTAGCCCACAGTTGGTTTTCTCAGTATTTTTCATTTTACCTATTTTAATAGGTGTTTACTGGTCTCTCACCATGGTTTTGATTTTTATTTACCTAATGACAAATTATGTTTACCATCTTTTCATGTGCATATCTGTAATATACATATTTTCTTGGTGGAGTGTCTAGGTCCATCATTTGCAAATTTTTGTAAGGTTGCTTCTTTACTTACTGTTGAGTTTTGATAATTCTTTATCCATTCTGAAAACAAGTTCTTTGCTGTGTGGTATGCAAGTTAGGTTTTTATTTTTTTTTTTTCTTCGCCCCAGTCCCTGGGTTGTCTTTAAAATTTCTTAACTTTCTTCTTTACTGAAAATGTTTTCAATTTTGATGAAGTTAAATTTATCATATTTTTCATTTAATGAAAGATGTTTTTGATATTAATTCTATGAACACTATGTCCTATCTAAGATCACAAAAATTTTCTCCCAAGTGTTTTATATTTATGTATGTAAAACTTTGTGAGTTATTTTATATAGTGTGAAGTGTTAGTCAAGCTCTTTCTCCTTCTCCCCTCCACTTCCTCTTTCTTCTTCTTCTTCTAATTCCTTTTCATTATTATTTCTGTCTTAATCTTCATCTTCTTTTTAAATGTACAGATCCTTTTCTTCTAACACCATTTAATGGAAGACCATCCTTTCTCCATTAGGTTACCCTTGCTTTTTTGTCAAAAATTAGTTAACCCTATTTGTGTGGGTCTATTTCTGTTCTGTTTCCTTTGTATTCATTTTTATGTTTATTTTTTTAACAATATTATACTGTCATGAGTGATGCAACTTTATTAAAACTCTTAATATCAGTTACTGTGTGGAATAATTTGCTAGGGCTGTCTTAATGATGTACCACAAACTGTAGAGCTAAAACAGAAATTTATTATCTCAAGTTTTAGAGGCTAGAAATCTGAAATCAAAGCAGGGCTGGTTCCTTATGAGGGCTGTGAGGACAGGTTCTGTTACAGGTCTCTCTCCTTGCCTTGTAGATGGCCATCTCCTGGTGTCTATTCACATCATCTTCCTTTTATGTATTTCTGTGTGTCCAGATTTCTTCTTTATGTAAGCACACCAGTTATACTGGTTGGGACCAACCTAATGACCTCATTTTAACTTGGTTACTGTTGTAAAGACTGTATTTCCAGATCTGGTCATATTCTGAGGTACTGAGGGGGTTATGATTTCAGGTTTTTTGTCTTTTATTTATTTATTTTTTTTGGAGGTGAAGGGAAACAATATTCCATCTATAACACTTGGAGTACACCAACTCTGTTCTTTCATACAACTCTTATGGATAATCTACTTATATTTACTTACCCATATACATTTTAGGATTAACTTATGTATTTCTACAAAGAATCATACTGTGATTTTGATTAGAATTACATTGTCTATAGATCGATTTGGAATATTTGACATCCTAACTATAATGAGTCTTTCAAACTCATTAACATGATATGTCCTTATATTTATTTCTCTTTGATTAGGTATTATAACAGTAATTTGCAGATTTCAGTGTACATATTCTTTACATGCTTTATTTGATTTAAAACTTTCTTTTGGAGGGAAAGAAACTCAGGTAAATGATGATGCTTTTACTTTTCAATCTTCATTGCTAATGAACAAGAGTATGATAGATTTTTCTATATTGATCTTATGTCTTGTGACATTGTTCAACTCCTTTACTAATTCTGAGAGAGTTTGTTGTTTTAATAGGTGCCTTGGGATTTTCTATATTGATAATCATGTTGTCTGTGAATAGGCATCTATTTATTCTTTTAAAATGTGAACACTATTGAATTTTTCTTCTTGACTTATTGTAAATGCTAGAACTTTCAATATGACAATAAATAAGGCTGGTGATAGTTAACATCCTTGCCTAGTGGAGGAAATTATTTATTAATATAGTGTATGGTGTTCAGTACAGATCATTTGTAGCTATTTTTTTATTAAATTGAATTGGTTTCTTTCTACTTCTAACATAATGTTTTTAACATCAAAGAATATTATATTTATCAAATATATATTCTTCATTTATTAATATAATATTTCATTTTTTAACATGTGTCATGAAATACATTGATTTTTGAGTGTTGGGCCAGCTTTGCATTTGTGAGATAGATTATACATGATTGTGATGTGTTATTATATCTTGTAGGGTTCAAATTGTTGATAAATTTTTGAGGATTTTTGCATCCACGTTTCCGTTGAATATTAGTTTCATTTTCTTGTGTTATCTTTGTCTTATTTCATGATAGTTAAACTAAGTTGGAAGTTTTTATCTTCTTGTATTTTTTGAATAGATTATAAAGAGTTATTTCATCCTTATAAATGCTTAGTGGAAGTCACCGGTGAAACCATATACCCCAGAAGTTTTTCTTTCTGAGGATTTGAAACTGCTAATCTATTTTTTTATATAAGTTGAGGAGGACTATTTAGAATCCATATTTCTTTTTTAATATATTTTGATAATATGTATCTCTTAGAGAATTTTTTCATTTCATCTCAGTTCAATTCATGAGCATAAATTTGTTTTTATTATTCCCTTATTACACTTTCAATGTCTGAGGAGTGAATTACAATGCTCCAGATTTCATTTCTGAGTTTGGTAAAATGAATCTCCTCTTTTTTTTCCCTGTCAATTTAGTTAAAATATTAAAATATGAATTAAAACATTTAAAAAATATTTGGGAATTTATTGCTACTTTTGTTTTAACAATAAGCTTATTGAACCAATAAGAAAAACTTAATCATAGAACTGATATAAAATGCCAGTAAATATTTGAAAACCTGTTATTAGATATTTATAAAAATAAAATTGAAATTGAAACCTTATTTTCACCTATGTATATATAAATATTGAAATATTTCATAGTTTTTGAAAGTGGGAGCTCTTGTATTGAAAACATATGTTAAGGACTTTTTTTAAAAAATATGCAGATCAATTGACTCTACAATTCCACTTTCTGTAAGCAGCTCTAAGGAATTCTTAGAAATATTTATACATCACTAAATAAAACAAAAGGTATATTTGGAAATGTGTTTTCTGTTTTCTGTTTATATGCCGTGTTTAGTTATAGAAGAAAAAAATAACTGTAGGCATAGTACAATCTGCAAATGAATGGCCCTTACTGAACCATGAAGAATCTTTGAATACCATAGGGAGTCCTTTCTTGAATAGGATACTTAAAGACCCATTCATATGCCCATGAACACTTGAAACTTTATTGAACAATTGAGAAGTAATCCTTGACTACTTTGACCTCTACTTTGTTATTCAAGGGAATAAGGATAGCTATGAAAGTAAAAGAATGTCAGTATATATAAGTAAGTATGTGTACATATACCCACATCCACAAATGCATATCAAAATATTAAACATGGAGTTAAGTTCTACTGTATTCACCATGGTAAGATCTCTGTATATAAAGGGGTCACATTTGCTGGACAGGCAGAAATATAAATTAAAAAAAAAAACTTGAGATAAATGTGTTAACAAAATATGTTCAGTATTCTATTATAATATCAAGAAGGTTCAGATCTCTTCTGGGGGTCAGTTAGGAAATTTTCTCCATGGCAGGGGCAAATGATTTGAACATCTATCTATTTGCTTGTTTTCAATCTGTCTGTTCTTCTGGATTCTTTAAGTGCAGAAGCCATGCCCCCTCTGTCTGTCATTATATACTCAGTGCGTAGAACAACCTGCAGTATTTATAGTGTATTGCAGTGTTTATAGTATTTTTAGATTCATTTACCTAAATGAATCATCTAAAAGGAATAAATAGTAGGTTGGAATGAGGCCTCCCATGATTTCTACTTTTTTTTTTTAAGTTTTTATCACTAACTTTTGATGCCAGAATCAGTTGAAGTTTTTATTACTATATACCCATGGTTATTGCAGTAAGTCCTCTTAGTGTTTTATCTCTCTTACCCCTGGGGAATAGCTGTTTTTATTGCATATAGCATAAAATTAAAAAAAAAAGTTAAGATGATAAGCCATTACAATCTACTACATTACACATTTCCTAATCTGTTTCACACTATATTTTCCCTAAATCCCTTAATTTTAACCAAATTGCTTTTCTCATTTTCCCTATTCAAAGCCACATATATTTATTTCTCCTGAGCATTTTTTACAACGTTCTGTAGTTTTGTTTTTTACTCATCAGAATTCTTCCTGTCTGTCAAGACCTGGTTAAGGACTTGCTTCCCCAGCATGCTCTGGTGATCAGTTCTCAGACTTCTCAAATTTCCACAATTTCTCTAGCACTTGTAGTTTATACATTTACTTTATCATATGCTGCATTGGATAATTGTTCATCTCTTTAAGTGTCAGGTGAGATCAAACCCTGCCATCAGGCTCTGTGCTCAGAAGGGAATTGGAGCCTGCTAGAGATCCTCTCCCTCTGATCCTCCCCCTGCTTGGGTGCTCTGTCTCTCAAGTAAATAAATAAATCTTAAAAAAAAAAAAAAATGAGTCTTGAACTGCTCAAGTGCCATATCATGAACTAAATAAATTTGAATCAGAGAAACAAAAGGGTTTAATTTAAGGCACTATTCCAAACATCATTAGAGTCAACAAAGGAATTGTAATCAATGTTAAATAACTTGCATAGCATCCAGTTCTGAACATTAGTTCTTGGAGAGTAAAGTTGATTCTGACACTATCTGAATGATTCATTCCAGTGACTACGTAAAGGAATATATGCTCTGCTTGCCTCCCCCACCCCCCATCTCACTTAGTTCTCTTTCTTCCACTCAAGGTAGAAGAGACCTGTCAAGGTGACAAAATCTATTGTGATGCTTAAAAGCAGTATATTGGAAAAATCCTAGGAAGGTCCTATTTCTTTCCTGGGAACAAAGACATGTTTGTATGTCTTGATACCTAAATCACTGAGTTAACAATTTTGAAACTTGATACTCATGTACTATTTCATACTCATGTTATCATGTACTATGAAATCATGTACTCATGTATCATGTATGATACTCATGTATCATGTACTCTGATACATGAGTAAGGCAGAGAGGGAGAGAATTTGTTTTTTTATAATTTAATATATGAAGAATATATTTTGAAAAAATTCTTTGAAATATATTTTAATTTTTATAAGTGCATCATTAGGGAAATAATGTATCTAAATATGTTCAGAGGTCTGCGTGAATATTTTGCAGATGAAGTCAGAGGCTTCAGGTTGCATTGATAATTTGCTGTGAAATTTCTAGAGCTATAATTTGAATTTTTAAGTTAATGAAGCAGCTTAAAATATCATGCAACTCTAAAACCTACCCTTAACAAATAACCTTTTGGGGGGAAAGCAAAAAGAACTTTCAGGGACAAGACATGAGATTTCTTGTCACACATTAAGATTAAAATGTTTTTAAAGGTTTTATTTTTGTTGATTTATTTGAGAGAGAGAGAGGGAGAAAGAGTGAGAGCACAAGCAGCGGGGGTGGCAGAGGGAGAGAGGGAAAAGTAGCTCCCTGCTCAGAAGGGAGCCTGATGTGGGGCTCCATCCCCAGAACCCTGGGATCATGACCTGAGCCAAAGTCAGACACTTAACCAACTGAGCCATCCAGGTGCCTTTATTAAGATGTCTCTAATTCTACTAAAAGGCTTGAAGTAAAGATTTTACTTCATAACCTCATAACCTCACTCATAACCTGTTTAAATTCATAAAAGGTATTTTACAAATTTATATTGAAAAAATTAATTATTTCATATTTTTAGTTTTAAGAGAAAGGACATCTTTAGTTCAAAATATTTATTAAGATTATTGGCCATTTTGGAACTATATTTCAATAGTATATTAAGTCAAAATAGTAACTAGACATATCAGTCATCTAAAATTGCTTAAAGCATTTCTTTTTACCTTAATATCATTTAAATAGAAGAACCACAAAGTGTTGGACCTATATGACAATATGTCTAATTTGTCAACACTAACATTTCTTTGGACATGGCATTTGATAGTCAAAATATTTTTAATATTTGTTACATATGTCATATTGCTTATGAATTTTAAAAATTTAACAGGTAGAATTTATGAACATATTTATGGTAAACATAATTTTTTAATTGGTTCAGAAAATTCTTCCATAGTCACACTATTGTCAGTCAAAGTCATGCTATTTTTCATGAGAAATCAGCCCATCTTTGGTAACTGCAAAATAGAGGTTTTCATATTTTCAAAAGCAAATTACTTCATTCACATAAAATTACACTAAAGCCTTTGTTATAAAGTTGCTGATACTCTGATCAAAAGCATGGGGAGAAAACTGTTATTAATAGTTAAAAAACTGAATTATTTAGAAGTTTAACATTCTGTTACAAGAGATGGAATTAATTTTTAATAAAAACTGTCATATTCATGTAAGCCTTGTGTTTATTTTATTGTGTAAGTTTTGTATATATAATCATAAGTAAAAAATTCTCATATATATATTGTTTAATATATAGATTTATTATGCTAATATATGAAATTATCTTCTGAATTATCAGAGGCATATGATTTTATTGTCCTACTTATCCATTCACTTAAGTTTATTAATCTATTTTATTAGTATATGCATGTTTATAACTAGAAGCAGGAAAATACTCAGATTTTTTTCTATTTATTTATTTATTTATTTATATTTGAGTATAGTTGACACCCAGTGTTATATTTATTTCTTTTTTTCCGAGTCTTTTTCAACTTTTTTTTTCAAGTTTTTATTTAAATTCTAGTTAGTTAACATATAGTGTAATATTATTTCCAGGAGTAGAATTTAGTGATTCATCACTTATATGTAACATCCAATACTCATTACCACAATTGCCTTTCCTTAATACCATCACCCATTTTGCCCATGCACTGCTCACCACCTTCCAGCAACTTTCAGTTTCTTCTCCAGGAGTCTGTTTTATGGTTTGCCTCTCTCTTTTTCCCCATGCTTATTTGTTTTGTTTCTTAAATTCCACATGTGAATAAAGTCATATTATATTTTTCTTTCTCTGACTTATTTCGCCTAGGATAACATATTCTAGTTCCATCCTTGTTCTTGCATATGGCAAGATTTCATTCTTCTTGATTGTCCATTTTGTATATATGCCACATCTTCTTTATCTATGTATCAGTTGATGGACATTTGAGCTGTTCCCAAAATTTGGCTAGCAAATCTTTATCTGTTCATCAGTTGATGGGCATTTGGGATCTTTTTATAATTTGGCTGTTATAAATGCTGCTGTAAACATTGGGGTGTATATATCCCCCTCCGAATCAGTATTTTTGTGTCCTTTGGGTAAACACCTAATAGTGCAATTGCTGGATTGTGAGTAATTCTATTTTAACTCTCTGAGGAATCTCCATACTCTTTTCCACAGTGGCTGCGCCAGTTTGCATTCCCACCAACAGCACAAGAGGGTTCCCCTTCTCCACATCCTTGCCAACACCTGTTGTTTCTTGTGTTGTTAATGGTGTTTGTGGTGGTTGAGGTGGTATTATGACAGGTGTGAGATGGTATCTTATCGTGGTTTTGATTTGTATTTCCCTGATGACGGGTGATGTTGAGCACCTTTTTATGTGCCTGTTAGCCATCTATATGTCCTCTTATAGGAAATATGTCTATTCATGTCTTCTTCCCATTTTTAATTGGATTATTTTTTCATTGGGTGTCCATTTTCCCGTTTTGTTGTGTCATCATCTGTCTATTTCATAAGTGTTCCACAGTTTTCAGAGTATAGCTCTTTTACCTGTTTGGTGAGATTTATTCCTCCGTATCTTATGGTGTTTGGTGCAGTTGTAAGTGGGATTGATTCCCTGATTTCTCTTTCTGCTTTTACATTATTGCTGTATAAAAATGTAGCAGATTTCTATATGTTGGTGTTGTATCCTGCAATTTTACTGAGTTCGTGTATCAGTTCTAGCAATTTTTTGATGGAGTCTTTTGGGTTTTCTACATAGAGTATCATTTTATCTGTAGATAGTGAAAATTTAACTGTTGCTTGCCAATTTGGATGCCTTTTATTTCTTGTTGCTGTCTTATTGCTTTGTCTAAGACTTGCAGTACTGTGTTAAATAATGGTGGTGAGGGTGGACATCCCTGTGTTGTTGCTGACTGTAGAGGAGAAGCTCTCAGTTTTTCCCCTCTAAGGATTGTATTAGCTGTGGATCTTCCATATATGGCCTTTATGATGTTGAGATATGTTCCCTTTATCTCTACCTTGTTGAGGATTTTTATCAAGAATGTGTACTATACTTTGTCAAATATTTTTTTACATCTATAGAGAAGATAATATGGTTCTTATCCTTTCTTTTATTAATGTGGTATATCACATTTATTGATTTGTGATTAAATCACCTTTGTCATGTTTGTCAGCAAACCTTGAGACAGTGAATAAAAAGATTACTCCAGACACTTAGTAGGAGAAAGGGGAGACCTGGGGGCCAGACGCTCTAGTGGCAAAAGTCCTTGAGCCAAGCGTTAATACACCAAGTGCAAGCACAAAACAAGGAGGAATGTGTAAACTTAATGATCAAGACAACAATATATGGGGCAGCCTGTGATAAGGGCAAGAAGGCAAGGAGTTTGTGAAGTATGTGACCACCACAGGTGCCTGTTTTTCTTCAAAATTTAAACGTTTACTCCCTAGATGAGAACCTTGAGCCACAGTAAGAATCTGGCCACTTTTGGGGTGCCTCGGTGGCTCAGTGGGTTAAGAGTCTGGCCACTTTCGGCAAAGAAACTTCAAAGGCAGCCCAGCATTCCGGGCACTTCTTTGCTTTTCAGTTAGTCCCATCAAGGGTGGCATATATACAAGTCAGATTTTGTCTATCCAGGCATTGTGAATTCCCACAACTTTTGCAACCCAGGAATAAATCCCACTTGGTCTTTGTGAATAATTCTTTTAATGTACTCTTTGTTTTGATTTGATAGTATTTTATTGAAAATTTTTGCATCCATGTTCATCTGGGTTATTGGCCTGAAGTTCTCTTTTTAATGGGTTCTTTGGTATTAGAATTAAGATAATGCTGGCCTTGTAGAATGAGTTTTGAAGTATTGCTTCCATTTCTATTGTTTGGAACAGTTTGAGAAGAATAGGTATTAACCTTTCTTTAAATGTTTGGTAGAGTTCCCCTGGAATGCCTTCTGACCCTGGACTTTTGCTTGTTCAGAGGTCTTTGATTACTGATTCAATTCATTTGGTAGTTATCAATCTGTTCAAGTTTCCTGATTTTTCCTGTTTCAGTTTTGATAGTTTATATGTTTCTAGGAATTTATGCATTTCTTCCAAAATATCCAATTTGGTGGCATATAATTTTTTGTAATATTCTCTGGTAACTGTTTGTATTTCTGTGGTGTTGGTTGTGATCTCTTCTCTCTCATTAGTCATTTTATTTATTTGGTTCTTTCTTTTTTCTTTTTGATAAGTCTGGCTAGGGATTTATCAATTTCTAAAATTTTTAAAGGAACCAGCTCCTGGGTTTCATTTATCTCTTCTACTCTTTGTTTGTTTCTGTATCATTTATTTCTGCTCTAATTTTTTTAAAGATTTTATTTATTTATTTGACAGAGATAACAAGTAGGTAGAGAGGAGGAAGCAGGCTCCCCACCGAGCAGAGGCCCAACCCACTGAGTTACCCAGGCGCCCCTATTTCTGCTCTAATCTTTATTATTTCCCTTTGTATGCTGGTTTAAGTTTCACTTGTTGATCTTTTTCTAGCTCTTTTAGGTGTAAGGTTCAGGTTGTGTATTTGAGACTTATTTCTCTCTTTTTTTTCTTTCTTATTTCTGTTTTTTAAAAAAGATTTCATTTATTTGAGAGAAAAAGAGAGTTTGAGCACAAGCAGGAGGGAGTGGCAGAGGGAGAGGGAGAAGCAGACTGCCTGCCAAGCAGGGAACCCAATGTGGGACTCAGTCCCAGGACCCTGGACTCATGACCTGAGCCAAAACAGATGCTTTACTGACTGAGCCACCCAGGCACCCTGAGACTTTCCTTGCATCTTGATGTAGGCCTGTATTGCTATATACTTCCCTCTTAAAACTGCTTTTGTTGAATCTCAAAAGTTTTGGACCATCATGTTTTTGTTTTCATTCGTTTCCATGTTTTTATTTTTTTTATTTTTTTTTAATTCCTGAATGACTCATTCATTCCTTAGTAGTGTGTTCTTTAACCTTTACATATTTGTGGTCTTTCCAAATTTTTTCTTGTGTTTGACTTCAAGTTTCATAGTGTTGTGGTCAGAAAATATGCACAGTATGATCTCAGTCTTTTTGTACTTATTGAGGCCTGATCTGTGATCCAGTATGTGATCTATTCTGGAAGATGTCCCGTGTGTACTGGAAAAGAATGCTTATTCTGCTGTCTTAGGATGAAATGTTCAGAATCTCTCTGTTAAGTGTATCTGGTCCACTGCGTCATTCAAAGCCATTCTTTCCTTGTTGATTTTTTGTTTAGATGATCTATTGCTATAATTGGTGTGTTAAAGTCCCATGCTATTATTATCTATTTATCAATTAATTTATGTTTGCTATTACTTTATATACTTGATTGCTTCTAAGTTGGGGCAATATACATTCCTAATTGTTATATCTTCTTGTTGAATAGACCCCTTTATTATGACATAGTATCCTCTTCTCTTGTTACAGTCTTTGGTTTCAAATCTAGTTTGTCTGATATAATTATGGCTACTTTGGCTTTCTTTTGACATTCATTAGCATGATCAATAGTTCTCCATTCCCTCACTTTCAATCTGCAGGTGTCCTTAGGTCTCAAATGAGTCTCTTATAGGCAGTATATAAATGGGTCTTTTTTTTCTTTTCAATCCATTTGTGTCTTTTGTTTGGAGTATTTAGTCCATTTACATTCATAGTATGTGTTGATAGATATGAATTTGGTAAGATGTCTGGAAATATTCTCTGTTCCTTTCTCATCTTTGTTACTTTTGGTCTTTCCCACTCAGTCCTGTTTTTTTTTTTTTTTTAAAGACTTTATTATTTATTTGACAGAGATCTCAAGTAGGCAGAGAGGCAGGCAAGAGAGAGAGGGAAGCAAGCTCCCTGCTGAGCAGAGAGCCCGATGCAGGGCTTGATCCCAGGACCCTGAGATCATGACCTGAGCCGAAGGCAGAGGTTTAACCCACTGAGCCACCCAGGCGTCCCCAGTCCTGTTTAATATTTCTTTCAGGGCTAGTTTAGTGGTCACATACTCTTTTAGTTTCTGTTTGTCTGGGAAACTCTTTATCTTTCCTTCCATTCTAAATGACAGCCTTACTGGATAAAGTATACTTGGCAGCATCTTTTTCCCATTCATCTTGAATATAACATGTGGACAGGTCTATTGCTAACCCTATTTGTTTTCCCTTATAATTTAGGAAATAATTTTTTTCTGCTGATTTTTTTTTCTTATCCCTATATTCTGCAACTTTTATTATGATGTATGTTTTGTTGTCCTGCGTTTGTTAATTTTGATGGGATTTTTCTATTCCTCTGGATTTGGAGGTCTGTTTTTGTCCCCAGATTAGTGAAGTTTTCTGCTATAATTTGCTCAAATAAACCATCTTTCCCTCTCTTCTTACGGGACTCCTATGATATGAATTTACTATGCTTAGTGGACTTGCTGAGTTCCCTAAGTCTACATTCAAGATGCAAAATTTTTCTTTCCCTCTCCTTTTCATCTTCATTATTTTCCATGATTTAAATTTCTCTATTACTTATTTGTCCCTGTGCTTCTGAAATTCTTTTAGTCATACCAGTTGGTTTTGCATCTCAGTTGTAGTGTTTTTTTGTTTGGCTTAGCTAGTTTTTAGGTGTTATATTTTTGTGGTAAGGGATTCCCTGGTGTCTTCTATGCTCTGCTGAATCCCAGCTAGTATCCTTATGATTGTTGCTTTAAATTCTGGATCAGTCATATTACTTATATATGTTTGAGAGGATCCCTGGCTTTCCTTTTGGGATGAATTCCTCTGTCTTGGCATTTTGTCTAGGTCTGTGTCTTCTTCTGTGGGTTAGGGAAGTCTGCTGTTTCCTGCTCCTCTTTTATAATGGCTTTATTAAGAAGAGGTCATGTACTGTCTAGGACTTGTTGTTTCAAGAAGTGTTTATGGTGTTTGCTCTGTGCACTCTGCTACTGTGTTTTGTCTGCTCCTTCTCTCAGGTCTGTTGTCTGCAGAGTTTTTTGTTGCCTGTAATTGGGAGTGTCTGGACCTTGGCCAGAGTGTAGTTTTAACTAGGTGTGCTTTGGTCTGCTTGTTAAAAGAGACCTGTTGCTTTTTTTTTTTTTTTTTTTTTTAAGATTTTTAAAATTTATTTGACAGACAGCACAAGTAGGCAGAGAGGCAGGCAGAGAGAGAGGAGGAAGCAGGCTCCCCGCCGCCGAGCAGAGAGCCTGATGTGGGGCTTGATCCCAGGACCCCGTGATCATGACCCGAGCCAAAGGTAGAGGCTTTATCCACCTGAGCCACCCAGGCGCCCCAGAGACCTATTGCTTTTTCACTAGAGCCAAAGCGTTGCAGCACTCTGTGGTCAGTAGCCTTGGTGCATGGGGAGCATTTATGTTAGTCTTCTAGGGGAGGGGTCAACTGCTCTGATTCTCAGGCACACTTGCCCTAATAAAGAAGAACCTGAGGAGTGTGGATGAGAGTTTGGTGTAAGTGGCTTGGGCTGCCACTGTTGGTACTGTGCTGTTTACTGAAGTTAGTTTTCCTGAGTGTGGGGGTAGAGAAATGCCGCCAGCCATCTCCCTCATTCCCAAAGAGGGGAGTTCACACCTGTCTTTATCTGGAAAACCCTCCTAGAAAGGTGAATAGTCTCTCCTCCCATGTCCTAAGAGTCCTTCAGACCCTTGCCTTTGTCCTGTCTGTATCAGGCCTATCTGCCCTGGCAGTGCAGTACACCTGTGTTTTGTTTAAAATATTTAATTTATTTATTTGTCAGAGAAAGAGAGAGAGAGAGAGCGCACAAGCAGGCAGAGTGGCAGGCAGAGGCAAAGAGAGAAGCAAGCTCCCTGCTGAGCAAGGTGGCCAGTGTGGGGCTTGATCCCAAGATCCTGGAATCATGACCTGAGCCGAAGGCAGAGGCTTTAACCCACTGAGCCACCCAGGTGTCCTGAGCACACCTGCGTTTTATCCCAGGCAGGCAAGTGGAGTTTTTAAACTGTAGACTTTAGGGACCTGGTATGGTGCAGATCCATAATAGTCCTCTGGGGGAGGGTGTTGTCATGTTTGTTCTAGAAAGGCAGTCACACTATTGTGCAGGAGTTTGGAGTTTGGTTTAAAGTTCAACAAAAAGTTGATGTCCTGGTTAGCTACCTTCAGCAGCTATGCTGAGGGGTAGAGGAAGGAAATGGCACCCACCAGCTCCCTTGTCGTCAGAGAGGCAATACCACCTTTCCTGGATGCATTTCAAGAAGGGGGAACCCTCTTCCCTGATCCCAAGGGATCCTTAGATTGTGCCATCTGCTCCTTGGCTTCTGCCCTCCTTCTCCATAAGAGTACTGCAGTGCCTGCCAGGCTCAACACCGGATAAAGCCCAGACCTCTAAACTCCAGTCTTTGAGCCCTACTGATTGTAAAAACTCTCTATGATCAGTCCTTCTCATTTTCCTGATCGATGCAGTGGCTTTGAGGAAGTGTTTTTCTTGTGTGGTTCCCTATGTGCTCCCCATCTCTGTCCTCTCACCTCTCTCCTTTCTCTCTGGTTACGACTCCCTTCCCTCCCCAGGACCTAGGCTCCTTTTCTCCCCCAGATCATGTCTGTACCTCCTACCTTCCACAATGCGGCCTCTTCTCTCCCTCTAGATGTGCAGTTCATCTAACAGATCAGATCAATTTCTTGTTTACTCAGAATGATTTGATACATATTTAGCTGTGCTTGAGTGACAAGGCAAGCCTAGGGTCCTCCTACTATTCCACCTCTTTCCAGCCTCCCTTTCCGAAGTTACCTTACATAATTTCACACATAAACATAGTGATTCAACAAGTTTGGAATTTGTGCTATGCTCACCATAAGTATAGCTATCAAGCATACACATTATTTAAATTATAACTAAGAGTTGTTAGACACAGAGCACCTGGGTGGCTCAGTGAGGTAAGGGTCTGCCTTCAGTTCGAGTCATGATCCCAGGGTCCTGTGTTCGAACCCCATATCAGGCTCCCTGCTGGGGGAGGGTTTCTGCTTCTCCCTTTCCTCTTCGTGCTCTCTCTCTCACTTGTTCTCTCTTTCTCTCTCAAATAAATAAATAAAATATTAAAGAAAAAAACAGGTTGTTAACCATAAAGGCTTCATAATTAAATATTAATAACTCTCAAAGGCCATACCTGTGCAGAACTGAAATTATGCTGTGAATATATTATAATTTTAAAGAAGTAAAATCATAATTCTTGTTGAGTGTATGGACATATATTGTTTATGTTCATGTATATATAAATTTTTGTTAATGAACTTTTCTTTTGCTTATAATCAAACTGTAAATTCTGAGATTGTATGTTTCTAAATTACTCAAAAAAAGATTCAAAGATGGTATTTCATAGTAACTTAATTTTCAGGAAATACATTTTTGTTCTTTTGTTTTATTCTTATCTAAATGACAACTTCTCTATCACCCATTTTGAACAGAAAAAAATAAAATATTTTCAGCAAAGCAAATAGTTTTCATTTCATTTGTGAGTTATGATCACTTGATAATAGCTTTTTTTTTTATGGATTTTGAATTATTTTTCAGGTGGTGTCCAGGCTCAAAAAGAAATGTTTCATAATTTTATCGCTACTTAATATTAAATGCCATAAATAAAATATCCATAAAATGTAGAAAACAAGATAACCAGATACAAATTAAACTTTTTGTGATGCATGTGTTATATGTGAATATATATATGTATATATATACATACACACATGTCACCTCCTTTATTATAAACAGTCTGAGTTATAGCAGTGATAAAGGCCACGGTTTACAGACTAAAATCCATGTAGTATATTTCTGAGCTTCCTGCTTAGATTTAACTTGCAGTGCCACAGAACAATAGTGTCTACAGCCTTTGATAAATGTTTGCACTAATCCTTTTTGGAAAAATTCATTTTATTTTAAACCTCAGGAATTTTTACATATCATTTATAAGTTAAGTAAGCAGTTTTCAATCAAGAAAGTACTCAAACAAAAAAAGTAACCATGGGTAAGAATCAACAGAAGAAATGGAAAATTGTGACAGATCAGCGAAGGCTTCTAGATATTGCACATAATAAAAACAATATGTCAAATAGATGTATTTAAAGAATAAGAGGCAAACTCTAAAATATTTTGAGTGTAAAGAATTTTATAACAGTGAATGTACAGAATGAACAGACTTGACATAACATAAAACAGAGTTTCTAAAATGAACAATAAGGACTTGACAAAGACTAAAAAAGACCTTTTAAAATTAAAAAATATATTTATAGATTTAAGCTTCTCATGATAGTGTATCATATACCTTCGAATTAATGTAGAGAAAAACTAGAAACTATGCTAAAAAGAAAACTAGAAACTCTGGACCAATTGCATCTGCTTCATGGCATCAGGGAGTTAACAACATAGTAAAGATTTATTTACCTGGCTAGTAGTTAAGAGATGATAGAGTCTAGGCAGATGAGGGTAATATTTAGAGTGGTTTATACCCTCTAGACTATCCAATTTTAAAATATATGGCTGAAAGGCTTAGCATCCCTTACATCAGCCTCCTGAGGCTACTTCAGGTTTTCTGAACCTCAGCACTATTTACAATTTGGGCCAGATGATTCTTTGTTGTGAGCAATGTCTCGCGATTTGCAGGGTGTTTAGTACCAAAACCTGTTCTCTATCTACCAGATGACAGTAGCACTTTCCCAACTGTGGTAACCAAACTGCAGACACACATTGTCAAATGTTCCCTAGGTTTGTGGAGTGGGAGCAAAAAATCATTCTCTCTCCATAGCCCCCTGCTCATTAGAACCACTAGACTACAGGAAAAGGTGTTGGTGTCAAGAGTCTGACAAAAGAAGGGTCACTAGTATAAAGTTCCTGGTTTGGGTTAGGAAGGTAAAGAATTCTACTCCACAAGGAAGGAGAACTGGAAATACACATCACTTGTAGAATTCCTTCAAGTCCAAATCTTTTCAATGCCTTACTGGTTTGAAGTATTCTGAGATGTCTACTGCAAAAAGGCAAATAGCAGAAAAAAGATAGAAAGTCCTTTATGAAGGAATATACCATTATATTAAGCCTTAAAATATTTCTAACAACCGCAATTTTTAAGCTTTTAAAAGTTTTGAGATAATATTTGTAGATGCACATGCAGTTGTTACAAGTAATACAAGAGTATCATGTATTGTGCATACTCTACCTGTTTCCACCAGTGGTACCATTTTGTAAAACTATAGTGTAATGTCACAACCAGGTAATCGACATTGATACAATCCATTATTCAGGTCTCCCAGTTTTACTAGTACTCCTATGTGCATCTGTGTGTGTTCATTTGTACCCCTAACAACACTAATCTGCTCTGTATTTCTATAATTTTGTAATTCCAAGAATGTCATGTAAATGAAATCATACAGTAAGTTTTTGACTTTGGTTTTCTTTACTCATCATAATTTCCTCAGATCCACCCAAGCTATCCTGTAGTTTGTTCCTTTTCATTGTTTAGTATTTCGTGGTATGAAATCTCAGTTTGTTAACCACTCAGCATCCAAACAATATTTGGTGCATTTCTAGTTTGAGATGATGAATTACACATATGCTGGGATATATGGAAATTTTATAAGAGTCTCAATACCATTTTATAGAGTGTGCTGTTTTACTTTCCCAACAATATGATCCAGTGCCTCTTCTTCCTCAACATTTGTTAGTATTATTATTTTTATTTTGGTCATTCTGGTTTTAATTTATACTTCTGTGATGGGTAATAATGTTGAACATTGTTTCATGTACTTACTTGCCAGCTCTAAATCCTCTATTTTGAAATGACCATTTGTGTGCCTTAAAATTTTCTAATTTTATTGTTTGTTATTCTTGAGTTGAAACCTTTTAATGGTATTATAAAACTAGTCATTTATCAGACAGTTGGTTTGAAAATACATTATTCTAGTCTTTAACATGTTGTTTTATCCTCTTAACAGGATCTTTGGCAGAGCAAAAGTTTTAATTTTTGATAAGGTCCAATTTATATTTTCTTTGATGTGTCATGCTTGTTATATCAAGTTCTAAAACTCTTCCTCATCCCAGATCCTGAAGATTTCCATGACCCTTTAATTTAACTTTTGTAGAAGTTGCATGGTTTTAGTAACTTCCCTTTTTCCTCTATCTATCTATCTATCTATCTATTTATTATTTGACCTATGGATACCCTGTTTCTCTAACAGTATTTGTTGAAAAAGCTGTTCTTTCTCAATTCAGATACTTTTGGAACTTTGTCAAAAAAAAAAAGGGAAAAAAAAAGAGTTGAGACCTGTTTATGTGGGTCTGTTTTTAAAGTCTCTGTTCTGTTCATGTTTAGTGTGTCTATTATTCTTCTGTCTTTACCTAACTCTTCAATATTGAATAATTTCTTCATTTTATCCTTTGACAAGAATGTTTTAGCCATGCTAGCTAGCTTCATGTAAGTTTTAGAACAAGCTATTCTCTGTCTAAAAAAAATAATAATAAATAAATAAATTGGTTATATTAAAGTTCCCACCTATAATTGTAGATTTATCTATTTCTCTTTACATATCTATCCATTTTGCTTTATATAAAATTGCTGGATTCTTAAGTTTTCCTGGCAAACGGATCTCAGTGCATTATGCCCTTTTTTTTCTGGAGTGATTTTCTTTGCTCTAAATTCTGTTCTAATAATATTGCAGCCACTCTTGTTTTGCTTATTTGTTTTTTTATTAAAGTTTACATGGCATATATTTTTAATTCTCATCTTATACTTTCAGTCTATCTGTATTGTTGAATATGAAATGAGTTTCTTATAAACAGCTTATATTTGGGGCATGTTTTTTTGGTTTTGGTTTGGTTTTGTTTTTAAATCCATTCTGCCATTTTCTGCCTTTTAGTTGGTATAACTATTTACATTTAAAGTGATATTTTTATGTTAAAGCTTAAATCTGCCATTTTATGTAGTTGTGTTTCTGTTTGTTCATTCCACTTTTCTAATTCATTTCTCTTTTCTTGTCACCTTGTGGGTTACTTGTATAGTTTTTAGAATCTTATCTTGATATACTTGTGTGGTTTTGAATGGAACTCTTTCTTAAATTTTCTTAGTGATTGAAAGTATTTAAAGTTTGAAACCCTCTGGGAACACCAAGTACAAGTCTATCTTCTTGTTTCCAGATGAAAACATTGATGATATGTGCTTGTTTTATCTGATTATGCAGCTTGGTTGCCTGAAAGTTTGGGGAACTGTTTTAAGATTGCTTGTGTCATTTTCGTATATTTCTTCTCTATCCTTTTTCTTTATTTGAGCCATATATGTGTATATTTATGAACAGGATAATTAAACCAAACCTTGACACTATAGTTAAAGTATTGGTTATTTATTTACTTATTTATTTTTACAGTGTGAGGATGAGAAAATTGGTGGTGGAATCCTGTGTTGACAGAACTGTTTCTAAACCATGGCTAGTGAGAGGTCACTCAAGCAAGGTGATCACTTATAAGAGAAAAATCACATAAATTACTTGCGATAACAGATCAAAGATCAATGGAAATGTAATGGGTCTAAAAGGAAAATTTAGGCAGTGAGAAATTTAGGCAAAACTGAAAGTAACTAGGGACTAACCTGAGGCTGCCAAAGTACCAAGTTATACCTGTAGATAAAATGGTCAGAAGGAAAGACTGTAAAGCCAAAAGGTGGTTGGGAAGATATGCTTTGACTAGAATATCTCCTTCCTGTGGATAATTGGCAAAAAGAATTACGCAGCTTCAGTGGGAGAGAATCAGTAGTCTTTTTAAACATAATATTGGTGTTCCCTTACAGAGCAGATACTAAAATGAATTTTACACATGGGATATTAAGGACTTCTTTGTTTTGCATTAGAACTGTGGATGGAAAGTCATGTTCAGTGTTACCTAAGACACTAGATACCGCAGCTTTGAAGAAATGTGGATAAATATATGATCTCTCAAACGTCCTCTCTGAATAAAGGCAAAAATGTGTAACATAATCCTGAAAAGGACAATTGTAATACTCCACCTTTAATTTTCAAATGGAATCCTACTTCTGAGGTTGCTGAGTGTTAAGAATTCAGGCAACTTCAGATTGGCAGTATGACACCAAGTTTCTTCTAGTTCCTTTAACTAAAGTTATTATTAATGATGTAATAGAAAGGATTTCAACTGTTAAAAGACTCCCTATGTGACTAATGTTGGGGGAATAGGATAAAATGAAATAATTTATCATGGTCCTCCTCTCTTTAACTTCCTGAAAGTGGGGCTGAATAATAAGAAAAAAGTTAGTATTCTTTCAAAATAAAAAGCAATAATGATAAAAATGGTGAAAGTAATTTGAAAAATTAAACATTGCAGCTTTGAGAGATTTCATGAAAATTAGTATAAATATTGAGGAAATAAATGGAGTATTTATTAAATCTATGAAACCAACCAATTAATGTCAGGGTCCACTTAGAAATCAACCAGTCGGAAGTTGATTTACTCTGGTGAACATGTTTTTAAGACTTACCCATCAAAAATGTAGTAACTGTATTTTCTCAATTTTTATGAATTTTTAATGTCTCATCAACTGCTCCAACAACAGATTTGCTCATATACGAGCAAATTATATTGTTTGTGTGTGTGTAACACCCACATATATACATATATGTGTGTATATATACATACATACTATAGGATAATACATACATATAATATATGTTGGACATAGGATACTACCAGAGATAAAGTAACTAGAGGGTCAGGTTTCTAGGCCCAACCCTCAAGAGAAGACCCAAGGTAATTTGTATAAGAATGACTAAAATGCCCTGAGGATGGATAAAAAACTTAACCAGATTACTGCACAGTGCGCACAACTGTTTGCCATACCCTGAATTATTTGTGAACAAGAAAAAAAAACTAAATGTAGATATGCACTGCCTATTGACAGACATAGACAAGTCATAGCAGATTGCATTGTTTCAGGTTTCAGGTAGATACTAAGGAGTCTTAACCAGAATAGTTATGCTGGATGTAGATTTGCATATTCATTAAGTGAAACAAACATGTCTATCATAATAAGAGGTTTAGAGCTGAAAATATTTCAGTTTGGACCTCATATTTATCAACTAATTAAGATACCCATTTAAGTGCTGATACAGTGTAATAATGGACCAAGTAACATCCTATAATGAAATTTCCATGTATTTCATCATTCATAAAAAAATACGTGGGTTGAAAATTGGTTTGGACAGTTGAAATATCTGCTTGAGCTCTTTTTGGGAAAATACATTCCTTCCTTTCCCTCCCTAACCCTCCCCTTACTTTCCCTCTCCTCTCCTGCCTTCTTCACCTATTCATGTAGTGCCAGCACCTGGGTTGCATTTGAGTTCTGGTGTAAGGACCAATATCTAAATGTGATACTATGACAGTATCTCTAAATATTACTCACTGAATGCATAGTGAAATAATGGGATGGTTTACTTCTTCTTACCTGCCTAAGCTTGTTTTAATAATTGCTGCTTCTTCCCTGCCTAATCTGGTATTAACGATTGGGATTGCTGCTTCTTTCCTACTTAATGGATGAGACAGTCCTTCCTATACTAATACTTACCCAACTCTGCTCTACCCACTCTGTTTGCCAGTAAATGGGCAAAGGGAGAAGCACTAGCCACATTTATACTGCTGTTAACTTGATGTATCAGTCCTCTACTTGAGACTGATGGTCTTACCCTGGGAAAGAAGGTTAGTCCTGGGCAAAAGCGAATGACAGTTGGAAAGAAGGGAAGCAACTGCTGATGGGAAGCCCGTAAGTGGAAAATGCAAGCAGTAAAAGCTAATTTTATTTTGGTGCCTGTGAAAGACCAAAAGTAATAAATTTGATATTATCATTTAGCTGTATTTACAGATACCCATAAAGGGGAAACTAATTGCTACCCTTTCCTACACATCCTTGCCAACAGTTGTTACTGCTTATCTTTTAAATGACAGCTATGCTTAACATAAGGTGTGAGGTGATATCTCACTGTGGGTTTGATTTACATTTCCCTGGTGATTAGTGATGTTTAGCGCCTTTTCATGTACCTATTTACCATTTGTATGTCTAGTTGGGGGGCAGGAATTTATTTAGTTCCTCTGCTCAATTTTTAATCAGATTTTTTTTTCTGTTGATTTGTTTGTGATCTTTATGTATTTTGGATTTAATTCCTAATCAAAGATATGCTTTGCAATTTTTTTTTTTCCATTCCAATGGTTGTCTTTTCATTTTGTTGATTTTTTTTCTTTTGCTGAGCAGAATATTTTTAGTTTAACGTTGTCTGTTTTTGCTTTTGTTACTTATGTTTTTAGTATCATATCCTAAACAAAATAATAATTGTCAAGACTAATGTCAAGAAGCTTTTTCCTATGTTTTCTTCCAGAAGTTTTAGGGTTTCAAGTCTTATGTCCTTAATCCATTTTGAATTAGTTTTGTGAGTTGTTTGAAATAAGGATTCAATTTAAATATTTTGCATGTAGTTACACAGGCTTCCCAAAACTATTTAATTTATTATTTATTAAATAATTTATTAAATTATTTAATTTATTATTTGATATTCCTTTCCCTTTGAGTATTCTTGGTTCTCTCATCAAATATTAGTTGACCATATATGTAAGGTATATATATATCTGGGCTCTTGATTATTTTCCATTGGTCTATGTATCTGTTTTTATGCCAGTACCATACTATTTTGATTACTAGAGCTTTGTAATACAGTTTGAAATTAGGAAGTGTGGTACATCCAACTTTGATCTTTCTCAAATTGCCCTGGCTATTTGGGATCTTTTGTGGCTCATTACAAATTCTAGGATTCAGAATTTAGTGTTTATCATTCACATGCAACTCATTGATTTTTACTAAACATATGTGCGTTTCTAGTCAGAATACTGAATAAAATTTAACATATTTTTTGCAAGTACATCATTCTCTCTATGTGTGCTTTTCCTACTTGCTTTTGTCATTTAGCATTCTTCCTTAGATTCATTTCAATTGATGTATTCTTCTTTATTTTTTAAAGAAGTTGACCTTTTTTTTTTAAGATTTTATTTATTTGACAGACATTGATGACAAGTAGGTAGAGAGGCAGGCAGAGAGAGAGAGGAGAAAGCAGGCTCCCTGCTGAGCAGCGAGCCTGATGTGGGACTCCATCCGAGGACCCTGAGATCATGACCTGAGCTGAAGGCAGAGGCTTTAACCCACTGAGCCACCCAGGCGCCCCTGATGTATTCTTCTTAAATGCAGTCCATATGCATGAACATAGCTGGGATTATTTATCTGTCCTTCATTTGATGGAAATTTATGTTTTCTGGGGTTTTTTTGTTTGTTGTTGCTCTGATAGGGAAGGTTGCTATAAATATTCTCTCTCTGTCTCTGTTTCTCTCTCTCTTTTCTATTAAAGTACATAACTGGAAGTAAGGTATACCAGATTTTTCTCACTTTGCTTTCCAAAATGTTTTTAACAATTTCAAAATACTATATAAGCAATTGTGTGTTTCCGCAACCTGCTTTGTGGACTGTTGGTAATTTTTGCCAAATAGCTAGATGTGCATGCATATTTCACTGTGATTTTAATTTGTGTTTTCACATTTTTTTTTCCTTCATAAGGACAAACATATTTCATTTCCATTGCCCATTTCAATTTTATTATCTCTTAACTATCTGTTCATTTCCTCTGACCATTTTTCTATTCAAGTATTGAATCTTTTCTTTCTTATTGATGTATTACAGTTTGGTATATGTTCTTGAGATTAAGCCTCTGCTCATAACATTCATGACAAAGATAATCCCAAATTTGGGCTTCATTTAATCTCAGGTTCCTGGTTTTTTTTGTTTGTTTTGTTTTGTTTTCTAGGATTTTATTTATTTATTTGAAAGAGAGTGAGAGAGAGCATGAGAGAGGAGAAGGTCAGAGGGAGAAGCAGACTCCACTTGGAGCTGGGAGCCGGATGCCAGACTCTATCCTGGAACTCTGGGATCATGACCTGAGCGGAAGACAATTGTTTAACCAACTGAGCCACCCAGGTGCCCTGTTTCCTGTTATTTTTAATGCACAAAGATTTAAGTTTAAATGCTGAATTTAACAGTCAGTCATAAACCATTCCTTATCTCAGTGTGACTTGATTTTTTTATAAATAGGAATAAATACAAGCATTACAAGAGAAAAGTAATATTCTAACATGCTACATAAATTTATTGTAAAAAGAGGTTTTATAATTAGCTGTGTACTAGTATTTTTTTGACTGACCTTAAAAGGAATCTATACTTTGTGGTTAAGCTTGATTTTAAAAAGGGCAAATTTTTTTGCTACATTTCTACCATTTTCTCTCAGAATTTGAACATTGAAGAATAATTTGCAAAACTACCTTGTGAAAATAACACTTTATTTCCCCATATTTATATCCAGATACTACCTATATGTATATTTATAGTTCAAGTCATCCATAAATAAGAATGAGGACAGCTTTCATTGACATGATCTATTCCTTCTGATATTCATTTCAAAAGAAGTTTGGGAGACAGATAAAACTGATGGCATTAAGATGCAAATGAAACAGTCAAGAATAAAGAAAATATGTGAGTGGAGAGAATTTCTGAAACCACTATAAAATCAGAAAGTAGTTAGACTTAGTATTTATTCATGTATACACATGTATAAATATATAAATAGGTATGGATCTGTACCTGGATATATATCTATCTATATCTATACACACACACACACACACATATTCATTCATATTTTATATCAATAAATAGGTAAAATTCCATACATAGTATGAGATTTAATCAGTTGAAATGTTCTTTAAAAATAAGCTTTATAAGGGGGCACTTGGGTGGCTCAGTGGGTTAAGCCTCTGCCTTCAGCTCAAGTCATGATCTCATGGTCCTGGGATTGAATCCCACACCAGGCTCTCTGCTCAGTAGAGAGTCTGCTTCCCTCCCACCCTGGCTTGCCTCTCTTCCTGCTTGTGATCTTTGTCTGTCAAACAAATAAATAAAATCTTAAAAAAGATAAAGCTTTATACATTTATTATTCAATTTTTCTATAAACTATTATAGCAATTAAGTGAAATATTCAAATAGCCAGAGAAGTAAAACTGACTGAATTTATTGTTCTCCATATGTTAGGTATTAAGGAATATGTTCATATTCTCAAGGCATTTGCATATAAAAATATATTATTTTTATATTCACTGATGAAACTTGAAAGGTATTTCTCATAAAAACATGAAGGTGATCTATGAACATTAAATATCATGTCTGCATAGCCTCCAAGTATATTTAGAATAAAAATGGATATTCCATTTATTAAATTCACTAATAAAATAAGATTTCTTTGAATTGAACAAAATGAGGAAAATGAAGGAAATTAATAAAATATGCATTATTATATTTCCAATATCTGAAAAACATCTAATTATGTATAGGCCTTAAACTTGGGCCACATCCTGTAGCACTTCTGATCTAATTAGATTTTACTGTTTTAAGAATATACAGTGTCTTGGGGTGCCTGGGTGGCTCAGTGGGTTAAAGCCTCTGCCTTTGGCTCAGGTCATGATCCCAGGGTTCTGGGATTGAGCCTCCCATCGGGTTCTCTGCTCAGCAAGGAGCCTGCTTCCCCCTCTCTGTGTCTTTGCCTGCCTCTCTGCCTACTTGTGAACTCTGTCAAATAAATAAATAAAATCTTTAAAAAAAAGAATATACAGTTTATTAATACTGAAAATTGTTTTTCCTTAATCTATGGTAATACATATGATTGGGAAGAAGCAGAGTAATTTGGGTTAATGAAGTAGTTTCCTTCACCTAAAACCTATTCTGCCTGTGCCTGTATGTGTACATTTATATTTATGCTCATAAGTTGACCTAATGTGATATATGGAATCTTTATTTAGCATATTGATGTAAGAACACTGTTCTTCTATAATTCATGCATTCTGATATCATGAAACTGATTATTTGTAAAGGGTATGCAGTGCCCTCTGTAGTATTATCCCAAGCTTCAAACTTTGTCTTGGTTAGAGAAGTTGCCAGGAAAAATGTTTTAGGTCAGAAAAATATTTTATTTTATCATCACATTTCTATTTGGCTAGGTTGGTGATTTAATTCAGTGATCACATTTATCTCATTCATGATATTAGGTTAATTCCAGAGGTCTAAATGGCTTCACTTTGAGAAAATATAATAACTTTATGATTATGATTTAAACTGATAGTGAAAGATCTAAAGAAGTTTAAAAGAGGAGTTTCAAAAATGTCTTGAATCATAAATGAGAAAAAGTCAATATATATATCTTTCCAAATTAGCAACTTCACATCGACTAATACTCAAGCTGTGACAAATGATGTTTGCAATTTTGCTTCTACTAACAAGAAAGCATGAACTTTAAGATTTGGCCATGTCATAGCTGTTCACTGCTTGAACTTCTCTGTACTGCCAAGGAAGTAGGATAGATTGCAATTGTCCAGGCTTTCTTCCTTCATCCATTTCACTTTCTAGAGGAGATGGCTAGTATTATTAGTTGAAAAGGTGGGATAAGGATCTAGATGCACAAACATTAAAAGAAACTAGCTACTACGGTCCATTGCCTCATCTGGTCCTTGCTTTTCAGAGCTGATGTAGGTCTCTCAGGTCTGCTTCCCCTAGATTTCCCCCAGAATATTGGACAGAGCCCATGTGCTACACTCCAAACATAGGTAGCACAAGTCAGTTTTGTTTACTATAACGTACAAAAGCTTAAATAATTTATCATATTAAACAGAGTAATGTAAATCCTAAACCAGAATGTTATATGTGAGGTGCCTCTTTAGATTTCAGTACGATGCCTACAAATCAGGAATCTTCACAGATTTTTCCACCTACAGTGCATTATCTGATATTGGCATGACTACATAGCTCTTAAAGATGATCCTTTTTACAGAGAAATATTTTAGCTTTTGTAAAGTATATGAAAATAGTTTGACCTTTTACAATTAATCTTTTTAAAACCTTTATAAAAAGAAAAGGTCTACAGGTGAAAATTTTCATTTAGAATTTAGGAAAGTGACTTTAGCAAAAATGCATTTCCTTCTCATTTTATCTCTTCCTTTTCTTGAAGACATATCTGTTTTAGCTTAATTGTACTCATTCAAAAGATATATTGAATCCCAAACCCCCAGTTCATCAGAATATGGCTATGTTTGAACATAGGGTCATTGCATATATAATTAGTTAAGATATCATATTGGAGAATGGTGGACTCTTAATCCAATATGACTGGTTCTTATAAGAAAATATAAATTTGGACATAGACAAAGACAAAAGGAAGACAGCCACATAAAGACAGCAGTAGGGGTGGAATATATACTGCTCTAGCCAAGGAATGCCTGGGGCTACCAGAAGCTAAGAGAGTCAAGGGAAGGTTTCTCCTTCAAGGTTTTAGAGGATACTTGGCCCTGATAACACCTTGGATTTAGATTCTAGACCCTAGAACTCTGAAGAAAACATTTTTGTTGCTTTAAACCATCCACTTTATTATACTTTGTTATCTCGCCCTCAGAAACTAATTCAGCAACTAAACTCTGCCTCTCCCTCTAAAGCTTACTTTATATAGAAAAAAATACACTTTATAACTATAGTATATTGATGAATGAATACTCATCCCTTCAAGTAGAAAATGTGTCTTCAATACGATGGCTAAAGGGAGAAATCTCAATTGTAGAATTAAGGAGGGGACTCTAAAAAAAAAAAAGGAGGAGGATACTCTACAAACAATGAAAATAATCTAGTCTGATTCAAATGGTTACATGCATATTTCTTGGCTTTTAATGTAATGAAGAAACATCTCACCATGGTTGTGGCTATTAGAGCAATAAATATATATATATATATATGTATACACATATATACATATATATATATTTAGTTTTCCAAGCCTTTATAGTAATTGCAAAATGAGGTTATACAAACATTTTGGATTTCTCACTTGCATGGATTTATCATATTTAAGGATAAGATGACAACTGATTGACTATTGCTTAGGCATGATTTCATTCAGTTATGTCTCCATCTCAGCTGATGGAAAGGCATAAGAATCTTTTTCATCAAATCCTTGATCTGTCACAGTAACACATCTGTCTTTCTCCATGTTACCAATCAATCTTTTAGAAGCCTTTAACTATCCTGCTGTGAATCAAGAAAGTAATACCCAAGAGTAATTCTTCTGCACTTAACTGTCAGGAAAGATACTGGTTGATGGAGCAATAGGTAAAGCATTCTCTGTATATCTTTGAAACAGAGGAAACCATCCATGCTTTACTCCATGTTTACAGCTGTGTTTATCTCTCTGAAAAAGCCCAGTTGCCTTGATAAATAATTATTGTCTACCCATGTAAAAAATCACAAACACATGTAAAAAAATACATTTTATGTGATAAAACAGTGCTTCATTTCCTATCTTGCCACGTGACAATCAGTACATAGTTTAAACATTATTTCAGACTAAATGTCACAAATTACCTCATGTAGATAACACAGGAGGGCAGTTATAAGTGGTGACTCCTACTGGATATTTTTTGTGTGTGCATTTGGTAGTGTTTATATGAATCAAGCAAGGGAGAAATATAAATTCTCTTTCCTTCTGTAAAATGGCACTTAAATTATCCTCCTAAAAGTGCATGTACTTTAGCATGAAAGTACTATTTATTAACATAGTTAAACCATATTTATTTAAAAATATTTCCCTACATTTTTATCTTTTTTTTTTGTTCCACATTAGCCATGTTAGTAGTAGTATAGTTGGACATTAGTTTAATATAATAAGCATTTTCTTGTCTTGATTCCTGGACTGTAGATGTTTAATTTTCATTCTGTTCTGTCTTCCAGAAAAACTTTATTCTAACATTTTTTCAGAGGTTGAAATCCATAATGTAGCCATCATGTAGTTTAACATTTTCCAGCACAAAGAGCAAGAGCAAGTGACAAACCTTTTATACTAAATATATAGATTTCTTTTATATGCTAGTCAGCTTGAAAACTCTTAAAAGTGGTATAAATGATAAGAGCACTTCATTGTCAATTAGAAGAATTTTTCATATGTTTTAAACCACAGTGCTCCTTAATAAAATGAAACTGAATTTTAAAAGTGTAATAATTAATTCTTATACTATATCACCTAATTGTTTCACATTTTTTCTAGATAAATATTAATAGGAAAAAAATTAGCTCATAAAGTCTTTAGGCATAATCTCTACCTTAATGAAACAATAAACCAAGTATAATATTAATGGAATGAAGTGATATCAAATATAAATGTAGAAAAATGAAATAATGAAGATTCTTAACTCAGTAGCACAGTATAATTGATCAAATGGGAAAATTAAAAGTTTTTTTTTAATTTTCATTTTAACATTGGCAACCTTTATGTTTATATACTTCATATTAGCTATAATCTCTAAATGTTAGAAAGTTATTTGTAATGGAATCCACAATCTTTTTAATACCTAAGCCATGGTCAGTGCTAATAAGATTAAAAAATACAGGGTCATAAGATTATATTAGGTAACGAATCTGGAAACTTCTGGAAAATACACTGGAATTCAAGAGGTTAATCTGTTTATAGTTCTGCTTCTGGCTTTAAATAGGAATAAAATAAGACAAAATGAATACAGGAGTGGTTTAGTACTATAAATGTCCAGTACTCTAATTTAAAATCTGGTTCTTTGTAATACCTTGAAAGTTAGCGGTTTTGTGAAACCCGTCTGCAGACCTTGTTGTAAGCATCGAATAAGTAGCAGAATGTTCTTTCACTCAACAAAGCCTAACCTTCTGCTAACCTTAAAATCTTTTTATTTTGAATCTGGCCTTCATTGGGACTCATTAACTCCCTTTTGCTGGTAATCTAGCAAAAGTATTGTTTCTACCAGAATTATGTTCAGGGTGGTCCAGATCGTCTGTAGAGCTTCTTCTTGAAAAGACTGATAGGCATCCTGAACTCCTTAGAAATAGTGATATATGTATACATACTCTGAAATACATATATACATACTTTGAAAAATATATATATTTACACACTCTGAAAACTAGAATATTTATGAAATAAATAGAAAAGGATGCAAAGAAATGGAAAAGCATTCCATGCTAATGGATGAAGAACAAACACTGTTAAAATGTCTATACTATCTAAAGCAATCTGTGCATTTAATGCCATCCCTATCAAAATACCATCAGCATTTTTCACAGAGCTAGAACAAACAATGCTGAAATTTGTATGGGACCACAAAACACCCCAGATAGCTAAAGCCACCCGAAAAAGAAAAGCAAGCTAGAGGCACTACAATTCTGGATTTCAAATTGTATTACAAAGCTATAGTCAACAAAATGGTGTACTGGCACAAAAACAGACACATAGATCAGTGGAACAGAATAGAAAACCCAGAAATGGACCGCAATCATATGGTCAACTAATCTTTGACAAAGCAGGGAAGAGTATCCAATGGAAAAAAGATAGACTTTTCAACAAATGGTGTTAAGAAAATTGGACAGCCACCTGGCAGAAGAATGAAACTGGATCACTTCCTTACACCATACACAAAAACAAATTCAAAGTGAATGAAAGACCTAAAAGTGAGACAGTAAACCATCAAAATCCTGTCAGAGACCACAGGAAGCAACCTCTTTGACCTCAGCCATAGCAACTTCTTACTAGACACCTCTCCAGAGGCAAGGGAAATGAAAGCAAAAATGAACTTTGGGACTTCATTAAGATAAAAAAAAAAACTTCTGCACAGAGAAGAAAACAATCAACAATTCTAAAAGGCAGCCTGTAGAATAGAAGATATCTGTGAATGATATATCTGATAAAGGGTTAGTATCCAAATCTCTAAAGAAATTATCAAATTCAACACTAAATAAATAACCCAGTTAAAAATGGACAGAAGACATGAATAGACATTCTTCCAAAGAAAACATCCAGGTGGCCAACAGACACATGTAAAGGTGCTCAGCATCACTCATCATCACGGAAATACTAATCAAAACATCTCACACCTGTCAGAATAGCTAAAATTAACAACACATGAATTGGCAGGTGTTGGAGAGGATGCAAAGAAAGGGGAACCCTCTCACACTGTTGGTGGGAATGCAAATTGGTGCAGCCTTGGTGGAAAACAGAATGGAGGTTCCTGAAAATCTTAAAATTAGAACTACCCTGCAACCCAGCAATTGCAGTACTGGGTATTTACCCAAAGGATACAAAAATACATATTTGAAGAGGTACATGCACCCTGATGTTTATAACAGTACTATTAATAGCCAAGTTATGGAAAGATCCCAAATGTCCATTGACTGGTGAATGGATAAAGAAGATGTGGTATATATACACAGTGGAGTATTACTTAGTCATTGAAAATAATGAAATCTTGCTATTTGTAACAGTGTGGATGGGGCTAGAGTATATTATGCCAAGCAAAACAAGTCAGTCAGAGAAAGACAAATACCATTTGATTTCACTCATATGTGGAATTTAAGAAACAAAAAGATGAACATATGGGAGGGGGAAAAAAGGGAATGAAACAAACCAGAAGAGACTCTTAAGGATAGAGAAAAAATTGAGGGTGATGGATTGAGGTGGGTAGGGGATATGCTGGATGAATGATGTATATTAAGGAGGGCAGTTGTTATGATGAGCACTTGTGTTGTGTGTAACTGATGAATCACTGAGTTCTACTCCTGAAACCAATATTGCACTCTATGTTTACTAAGTAGAATTTGAATAAATAGCAATTAAAAAAGAAATAGCCATGTATATTTGTTGCCTGTTTTCTGTATCAGTGACTGGTAAAATCAGATTCATAATGGCCCATCATTTACATAAAATTAAACCTTTCCACCTGGTTGTGACAGAGGGTTTAGTCTTCCTAATTACAGTTCTCTCTTTATTTGCTCCGGAGACTCTAGACAAGTCATACTGTATTGTAGCTCTCTGTGAAGTTGCTATCACTATCCTTCTTATAAGCTTTCTAATCCATGTGGGGAATAAATGTGGATATTAGGTAAGAGTAAGAATCTGGTTTTGTTGCAAGATGTTAATAAACAGAAACTGTGAATCGGGTTGATATATGGAGAACTCTGTCCTGTATGCTCAATCTTTGTAAACCTGAAAATGCTCTAGAAAGTAAAGTATGGCTTTTTAAATTAAAAAAAAAAAAATCTGGTTTTGATGGTATCTGGTATATCTGATAGTAGGAAGCACAACTCGGATATGTAGCTGAAATCAGGCTTTCAATTACTTTCCTCATGTCTAGATTTTGAAAACTTTTGTTCTGGAAAACTAATGACTACCAAGGCAAATTGCTGCTCCCAATACAAGAGACTTTTCTTAACTCATCTTTATTGTGACTTATGGAAGGAATAGTTAACTATTTAACAAAAAGAGAAGCAAGCATGCCTGAAGCATGCACATGCATGTTTTAATCTCCATTATCAGATAAATTTACTCTGTTTGGTGGTGAACATAGTGGGGCAGGAGTGCAGCAAAAGTAGAATTGTACAATTTTTCCCTCAAAGTTTTAGAAGTGCTTAGGTACTTCTTTTATACAGATCAAGCTAGAAATACTGAAAATAAAAACAATGGAAACTTCCCAATTTTCATTTGATGATGCAGACGAATACAAATTTTTAGAATAACAGAATAAATATACACTTAAAATGGGGAAAATAAATCAAATAAAAATAATAAATGAAATTGATAGTTTGGAAAAGCATATTTTAATTCAGGAAATCTTGTGTAATGATCTATGTTAGAAAAATAGTTTTAAAGTTTTGGAAAAACAAATTTAAAGCTAAAGGGTTAATAGTTTCTTGATTACAATTATATACTTAGAAAACTTAAGAAAAAACAAATGGAAAATACTTGCATCTATTTTTATAAAAAAGCCATTTTTTGTAAGGTAATCATAAAAATTAAGAACATGCCTATAGGGGCGCCTAGGTGGCTCAGTGGGTTAAAGCCTCTGCCTTCAGCTCAGGTCATGATCCCATGGTCCTGGGATGAGTCCCACATTAAGCTCTCTGCTCAGCAGGGAGCCTACTTCCTCCTCTCTCTCTGCCTGCCTCTCTGCCTACTTGTGATCTCTGTCAAATGAATAAATAAAAAAAAAATCTTAAATAAAAAGAACATGGGTATATACAAATTATAATAATTAATACAGAGATCCTGCTTTTAATAGCAATAAAGTAGATTAACTTATCAAGAGATACGCCTAATAAGTGGTTTGTAGAAAACTTGTGAAAAATAAAACATATAAAATTAGCACATTAGCCTTAAAAACTATTGCATATGGAAAGAAACATTTGAGTTAATAGAAAGCCATATGATATCAATAGAAAGGATGGCTTCATAATACCAGTTATTTATAAATCATTCGATGAATTAAATGTGATGTCAAAAATGTGATGTTAAATGTGGGTGATGCTGTGACCAGTCCTACTTTTAAACATTTTAGAATGAAGATTTTCTGAAAATATAAGCATGTAAAAATAACTAAGAACACTCAGGAAAGGAATAAAACTAATAGAATTATGTACAAGGTGAAGACATTTACAGATTTCCTCCAAATTTAAGCCATATAAAGGAGCATCATATAAGAATCCCACCAGGTGGGTATTTATCACAATATTCTTTCATTTCTACTGAGAAATGTGTTAGAATTAAACAAAACCAATGCCATATGGTAATAATTCATGGACCTAATATTTTCTGATTTTTTAAGTTAGAATGTTAAAGAAATCAAGGTTTAAGAATTGTTCCTCATTATGATTCTGGAATTTAGAAAAAATGTATAGACAAATTCTGATGACTGCAGAATTCTTTGGAGTTGCTTAAAAGTTTGCATGTATCCAACCTTGTCACTTGCATGAGGATTCTCCTGAGGAATTTTCTTAATTTTCAAATGGGCAGTGTGTCAGCAATATTGCCTAACTGACAAGGGTGCAGCCTGTGTTTATGCTAACTTGGCCTTAAAGGAAATGTGCTCCCTGAAGTTATACAGTGAGGTGACGCTGTGAGGCAGTCATATTGTCCAGTTTTCCAGTCAAAGCAAAAAAGAATATTCTGGATTTAAGTACATTAAGAAGAAGCTTCTTGAGTTGTAGGTTGGTTTGTCCTGCCAGTTTTGGACATTGAAGTCAAAGAGTGCTGAATTGTTAATATTATAAGGAATTGTTTGGTAGGCGCTCTTGGTAGTAGTATACAAAGATGTCCTGGCACCTATATAATTTTATGTATTCTTACTATGTGAGTAATATTTGTGTAAAAAACTTGGCTGAATTAAAATAACAATTCCAGGGTTGCCAGGGTGTTCCAGTTGGTTAAATGTCCAACTCTTGATTTCAGCTCAGGTCATGATCTAAGAATCCTCATATTAAGCCCTGCTAGCCCTGCATTGGGCTCAGCTGGGTGTGGGGCCTGCTTAAGATTTAAGATTCTCTCTTTCCTTTTTCTTCTGCTTCTCCCCCACCTCCCTCTCTCTCCTTCAATAAATAAACAAACAAACAAATAAATAAATAAATAAAATCCCTCCCTCTAGGGAGGAAATGTTAAGAAAAAGATCTCTATTTCTTTTTTTTTATTTTTTTTAAGATTTTATTTATTTATTTGTCAGAGAGAGAGGGAGAGAGAGAGAGAAGGAGCACAGGCAGACAGAGTGGCAGGCAGAGGGAGAAGCAGGCTCCCCACTGAGCAAGGAGCCCAATGTGGGACTCGATCCCAGGACGCTGGGATCATGACCCGAGCCAAAGGCAGCTGCTTAACCAACTAAGCCACCCAGGCTTCCCAAGATCTCTATTTCTTGAGTGTATGTGTGTATATATACACATACACCCTAGAGAGAAAGGAACTCTTCCTCAAGAACAGCTCTTCCTATATTTGTTGTCTTAATGAGATCACTGTCTATTTAAATCCAACACATAACCATCTAAACAAGTCTCTCTTTCACACTTCTGTTTCTGGCTTTTTAAAAGTAAGACTTTACAGTGAGGTCATGAAAAGAAACAGGAAAATCAGTTTCCTATTTGACAGCTATATGATTCTTAATATCAGGAGCCAGCAAAATAAGGAGATAACAGGGAATGCCAGAATGGAGTAAAAGGAAGGGGCTTTATTGGCAGCAAAAAAATCCCATTATTTACTTATATCCAAATAGGAACATATATTAAGCTCAAAGTTACATGTTTTATTATTGTAATCTTATTCTGAAGTTACAACTTGACTGTTATGCTTAATTTATATCTCTTGCATTTCTTAGTTTTATTTCATAACTTGTAGCAAAGACTAAGATGAAAATTTTAAATTACTTTTCTGAAGAAATCTCAGAGAAATTTCAGCAAGCATTGAATGAACAAAAATGGCATGATGGAACAGAAATAGTTCTTTGTCTGTCAGCAGATATTTAAATAACATGAATGCCACTAGTTATAATGGATTCCTTTAAAACTGATGATACTTAGAGAACAAAGGGAATCAGCCCAGAGTCACTTATTGTAAAAAACTGCAGAGTATAATAGTTGACATGAAAATGACTCTTCAAGACTTTTAGCATAATAAACTCCTGGGTGGAAACTCTCAGAGTGACTCCCAGAAATTCAGAACCAACTGCTTTTCCATAAAGCTACTACATTTATGATCACCTGGAGAGACTAAAGTACCAATGTAAAATTCCTGCTGTGACTGGCCTTAATATTAAAAGCCAGAGAAATGGAAAAAAGGGGAAATAGGATGAAAGTCATGTTTTAAAACAGTATTAAAAAAAATCAGCCTGCAATATATGTCTTTTTTCTTAATTATTAATTCAGTGATTTAATCATCTTTTATTCACTTAATAAACAGTAAGTGCTTTTTGAGCCCATTTCATTCATTGCTAGCCTCTGTGTAAGTTAGAGTCATTAGAAAGATAATATGGTATGTTTTCTGCTTCCAGAAGTCCTCAATCAGTGGGATACATAATTATATAATCACTAAATAAATGTGATATAATAACAGATGTAAAAAGACAAATGATCTGTGAAATCACAGGAGAAACAACTTAGTTCAGCTAGAATGACTAGGTAAGACATCACACAGGAAAGAATATTTAATCTGGATTTTGAAGACAAGAATAATAAAACTTACTGTTTAGAAGTAGCAATAACATGATCAGAAGATAGGAAATGACATACAATTTCAGTATAACTGGCTTAATATCATAAGTAGGAATTGGAAACTATCTTGGAATAAACAGGGAAGCTAAAAAATACTCTATGCAAACAGTATGCCTGAAAGAATTGTGTCGTTCCTAACATTAATACTTGAAATTATTAATACCTTTAATAATATCTGGTACAGGGGCACCTGGGTGACTCAGTGGGTTAAAGCCTCTGCCTTCGGCTCAGGTCATGATCCCAGGGTCCTGGGATCTAACCTCGCATTGGGTTCTCTGCTGGGCAGGGAGCCTGCCTCCTTCTCTCTGTGCCTGCCTCTCTGCATACTTGTGATTTCTATTTGTCAAAGAAATAAAATCTTAAAAAAATAATACCTGGTACAATGCAATACTCAGAATATTTGTGGAGTTGGACTGAATACAACCCTAATAAATCAGATTGAATTTACTTGGATTTTTTAAAAGTATTTTTTAATATACTTTATTTTTTAGAGCAGTTTTAGGTTCACAGTGAAATTAAGTGGAAGATACAGAAATTTCCTGTATACCCTTGCCCACACACATGCATAGCCTTCCTATATCAACTTAACTCATCAGAATTTTTTTTTAAGCAAAGATAAACCAACGTTGACACACCATAATCACCCAGAGTCCATAGTTAACCCTAGGGTTCATTCTTTGTGTTGTAAATCCTGTGGTTTGGGGCAATTGTGTAATGACATGTATCTACCATTATAGTAACACACAATGTTGTTTTACTGCCCTAAAAATTCTCTCTTCTACAACTATCTGTTCCTCTCTCCTTCCTAACTCATGGCAACCACTGATTTTTCTTTTCTTTTTCTTTTTTTACTGTCTCCATAGTTTTGCCTTTTCTTGATAGTCATATTTTGGGAGTCATACAGAATGTAGCCTTAACAGATTGACTTCTCTTAGTAATATTCATTTGAAGTTCTTCCATGTCTTTTCTTGGTTTGATAGTTTATTTCTGTTTAGTGTTGAGTATTTTTCCATTGTCTGGATGTACTGCAGTTTATTTATCCATCTACCTACTAAAAGACATCTTGGTTGCTTTCAAACTTTGGAAATTATGAATAAAACTGCTACACACATCATATGCAGGTTTTTGTGTGCACACATTTTCACCTAATCTGGATAAAAACCAAAGAACAAGATTGCTGAATTATATGGTAAGGGTATGGGTAACTTTGTAGAAAATTGTCAGCCTATCTTCCAGAGTGGCTGTGCCATTTTTCATTCTCACCAGCAATAAATGGGAGTTCCTGTTTCTTCACATACTCCCCAGCATTTGTTGTCAGTGTTCTGGGTTTGGGCCAGTAGTAGAGGTATGTAGAGCTTTCCCACTACTTAATTTATGTTTCCCTGATGACATGTGATATGAAACATCTTTTCACATGCTTATCTGCCATCTGTATATCTTCCTTGGCTAGGTATCTCTTAAAGTATTTGGTCCATTTTATAATTGGGTTGTTATTTTTTTACTGTTGAATTTTGAGTTCCATGTATATAATTGCTAACAGTTCTTTATCAGATACATTTTTTGCAAATACTTTCCCCATCTGTGGCTTGTGTTTTCATTCTCTTGGTAGTGTGCTTCACAGAAAAGAAATTTCTAATTTTAATAAAGCCCAGCTTATCAAGTCTTTCTTTCTTAGTTTGTGCCTTTGTTATTATATACCTAAATGTGTTTTTCAGATACATTTGAAAAGAAATGCTTTGAATATTCTTTTCCTGGCATTCTTTTAGAAGACAGAACGTAGAGGTAGAATAATGCCCCTATGCAACATGTCTGTATCCTGAATCATGGAACCTGCAAATATATTAGTTTACATGGCAAAAGGATATTGCATAATTAATTAAGAATCTTGATAAGAGGAACTGTTCTGGATTATAGAGTTTCATCATGTGATCACAGGATATCCAGTATCAGAATGGTGCCATGTGAGAGTGACTTGACTCACCTTTATTGCCTTGAAAGAGGGAGTGACCACAAACCAAAGAATTTATGTGGCCTTTAGGAGGTAGAAATGGCAAGGGAACAGATCTTCCTTCAAGCTTTTAGAGTGATGTAGTGGTTCTGTCGTTTTTAGTCCACTGATACTCATTTTGAATTTCTGAAGTCCAGAACAGTAAGATAATGCAACTCTTTTGTTTTAAGCCATTACTTTTCTGGTAATTTGTTACAGCAGCAGTAGGAAACTATTGGAAATTATAGGAAATTATACTGAGGAACTTATGTATAATTTCAGGATCTTTAACATTGTTTCTTTTCTGCTTTGTCACTTTAAAATTCTTCCTTCCTGCCTGCCTTCCTTTCTTCCTTCCTTCTTAATCAAGAAGAGGTCATAGAGGAAATATAAAAAATACTGAAGAACTCTAAATTGAAGAAAAGCCTCCCTTCTACTTAGCACAGATTACTTATTTCCTATGGAGATCTATCTACCCATCTTCCTCCTCTCTCTCTCTCTCTCTCTGTATATATATATATACATATATATATGTATATGTATATACACATATACATATATATATATATATGATCTGTGGAAAGAGAGACTCTAAAATTATTCTAAAATGGATTGGAACACATAACTCAAGCATGATGTTAGTTCTAGATATATATTTTTTAAAGCCAGATTATTTTAGTGATCAACAGTAAGCCCTTTTGTAAAATTGCATTCCTTTCCTCTAAAACAGTGCTTAGGGCTTGAGTGTCTTGGTAGTGTTAAATTGTAAACCCTAATATATCAGGACAATTTTGAGTCACATCTCTATCACTTACCATTGGATCCCAAGCAATAAATGTTAAACCTGACAAAAATTTCAAAAAGACTAGATGAACTTGTAATGGATCAGAATGGAGATAGATAGACACTGAGGAATCAGAATGGCCCCAGAGCCCAGGTCTGATATGATAATATAAACATATGAATAGAACATATGTGTCAGTTGGAAAGAAGGTTAGTCTCCAGTAGAAGGGTAGAATGAGTCACAGAAGGAATAATTTCACTAAGAATGTATTATAAGTTGTAGGTCTGTGTTTTCCAAGCTACTAATTGCTTAAAACTTTAAAATTATTCGACAGATTCATCGTGTTTTGTGTTTATGTTTCTTAAGCAGAGTTTAACAGGAAATCTAACCATTGTATGAAATACATGCAGATTTTCATGTGAGGTAGCACCTCCCAGTTGTATAAGGGATTCTCCAATGATCCACTTTCTGAGCCAGTGAAAGTGAGGGTCATGAATGTGGCAATTATGAATTAATAAGATAGATGGCAGTTGATTAAAATTCTTTTCAGATAGCAACTTGTCCCACATTTCTACCATTTAGAGAAAAGAAAAAGTGCACCTAAAGTGGCTGAATTTTATTGTCTCTGATAAATAAATATCTTATATCTCAATGATAAAGGGAAAATATGATGTCTCTCAATTTGTTAAATTTTATGACATTTAGTAATGACATGTTCTCTGTTCTGCCTTGCCATCATTTTGAGTAATAAGATTATACTTCTTCATTTCATTGAATTTGGACTTGCTATGTGATTTGCCAGGGAAAATGAAATATGCTGGGAAACATAACATAGGCCATTCTTGAGCAGAGACTTTATATGTAAATATGTAGTTTGCCTCTGTCCATCCTCCCTTTGAGATTTTGTTATTTGCCAGGAAAATATCATTCCCCAAATAGTGAATGTTCTTTCAGGCGGAACCCAGAAAGAATTAGAAGATGGGCATTGCCCAGCAGAGCCCTTCTGAGTCCAGCTGAGGCAGTCTTACACAGCAAAGACCAAGGCACCCTATAAGTTTCATGAAATGTGATGAAGAATTTAAATGTTTATTTGAGTTGGCTACTAAGAATTGAGGGTTTTGTATGCTGAAGCATCAGACTTACATATATTTTGGCTTTCTTAATATCTCCCCTGATGTCATCTTAAATTAGTATGAGATGTGAATTATTTTTTCCTAATCCAACCAATTCTTCCTTATTTATTTCCATCACAAAAAACAGCATCAGTATACAACATGGTTTCTTTCACCAAAAATCTTGATTGTCCGAAATTCCCTTTCTATTCTCCTCCTCTTTAACAAATCCAGACAAAGCATGAAAAAAAAATAGTAGTTAACATCCCTTACTTACTTAAAATATTTTAATGACTTCCAATTACACGTTCAAGGAATTTTTTTTTTTATGGTGGCCTACATCATTGCCATACATGTTACATTTCAACTTACTATACTGTAGCCCTCTCACCTTCTCCTATTTTCTTAGCTTCATAAAGATCATTTCTGTTTTATGTGCATTGTGTTGGATATTCTTTGTCCTTAAATACCTCCTAATCTGGGTATTCTGATGGTAACCTCATTCTGATCATTCAGATACCTGTGAACTCAACAATGGCATCTTCTGTCGCCTAAAGTAGCCATCTAGTTAAATATTCTCACATGATTCTATTTTATTCTCCTCCATCATTTTCTTATCCACTTATTTATCTATTATTAATCACTCCCTCACCACCCCCACTCAACCACTTATTTGAATATTACCTCTAATGAATGCTGTTTAAGATATGTTCAGACCTGAATATTCAGTCCTGACGGCAGCACTTGAAACATCATAGACATTCACTGTACATCATGAGTTAGTGAATTCAGTGCTATTATATTATACTGCTTATCAGTAAAATCAGTACTGTCAGTATAATGAAATTAAACGAAAATACTTGCAGGAAGATTGATGGATATTGTTTCAGTATTGTAAAGAAAAAGTTAAAATTTCTCTTTTATTATGTTCACAAAAATTATTAAATAGAGTTATCTTGGAAATAATTAATGTTATTTTGTATGCTTGCTCTTTTGTATTATTGTGATGACAGTGAGCATTATCATCATTTTTAAGCTTAAATATTTTGAAATAAATAGTTACACTATTGCTAAAGATTCTCCATCTGAGAAAATACTGAATGGGATTCAGTCTTTGACAAAAGATGTAACACAAATAGAATACCTATATTTTAAAAAAGGATATTTACATTATGTAGCTCATTACCTGATTTTCTGTTCTTTTTTTTTTTTTTTAAAGATTTTTTCTATTTATTTGTCAGAGAGAGAACGAGCACAGGCAGACAGAGTGGCAGGCAGAGGCAGAGGGAGAAGCAAGCTCCCTGGTGAGCAAGGAGCCCAGTGTGGGACTCGATCCCAGGACGCTGGGATCATGGCCTGAGCCGAAGGCAGCCGCTTAACTGACTGAGCCACACAGGCGTCCCGATTTTCTGTTCTTTTAAACAATATACACTACAGTAATTCAAGAAAGTTCAGCTTAGCAAATGCATATGTTTGATAATAAAAGGATAGACATATATAAAGAGTAAATTTCTGAAATTTGTTTCTTGTGTATAGGCTCTATGATAACTATATACTTTCATATGATATCATGAGTCTTTATTCATGTTTCCCCCAAAATAAGTAGGTCAGCTGATTTAAGACAATATTCAGTGCTTACCTAACTCAACATTATATTTTCTATTATGGGAGTATTATAGGAGTAAGTTGTTGGGAATATTGCTCGTAGCTGTGAAAATCAAGGCAAAGGATATAGCTCAACAAATATGTTTAATGTGAGGTTCAGCTATATTTATGGAAATAACTTTAGTTAAAAAGAAATGAGTACTTTAATTCATCAAAAGACTAGTTGTTTTTATAGTCCAACCATTAGTTATAATAAGTTTTCAAATATAGCATTTTTATAATGATTATTATATAGTAGTGAAAAATAAAAATATAACTATTTTTAAACTAGTGATTGAATTCAGTGTGTCAGCAGAACTACTTGCAATCAGTTGAAATGTGGGATTATTTCATTAATTTAAACTGCAGATCATTTTAAATATACAAAATATCAAATACATTTATTGCTTCTCAATCTAATGGGAAGTACTTACCTATACATTTTAATATAAAAACGTGAATATAATGTTTTTTGTTTCCTTAAATTTGTTTCCAGAGTTTGTTTTTCTAGAGATAGTTTCTTACCAAGAGAATTGACTGAGATTGCCCATCTGTCACCCAAGTTAATTAACATCTCTGGATTATTAGTTAAATCAGGGTTAAAAAGACACATGTGCACATAAGGAAACAATGGGCATTTCAGTAAATTAAAGTTATTTATGACAGCTGTGGGCATTCAAAATGCATCTCCTCCCTACCTTGGCTAATAGACAAACACTTTTTGAAGTAATAACCATTCTGTGGGCTTCAAAGTTTGAAAAAAGAAAGGTATGCTAAATCACCTCACCTAATTCTCTATGCAATCAGAAAAGACTTTAGGTAACCACTGAGATGGGCTAATTGCTTAGATTTTTTTTTTTTAATTTTCTTGGGTCTAAGAATAACATTTTTCATATAACTAAGAACTTTTGCTTGAATACTAAATTATATAAACATATTTTCTAACTTGTCATAAAATTTGAATGCTATGTATCTTACATGTTTAGAATCCTATAACTTGTATATCTTTAAGGCACATATTGCATGGAGCACTGGGTGTGGTGCATAAGCATTGGATTTTGGAAACTCATAAAATAAAAAAAAAGATGTTCAAGATGATGATTTGTAAATAAATATTGATATATCTAAGTGATTTTTCTAACCTGTGATGGTAACTTTTGTGCACATTTAGTGATATCACTGAATTCAAATTTATAAAAGCTGTTTACTCTCAATCTACCCACTAAAGCCATTATACTTGTTTTTCACCATCTGAAATTACCATAAATTTAACCATAAATTACCATAATTACCATAAATTACTATAACCATAATTATAAATTAAGAATGTGTTATATACAGAGAAAAATTTGATGATAAATATTAGACCACTAGCTTACCCACAAAAGAGTTATTTTAATTGATCCTCCAATTTTAAATCTTCAATGAGCATGTAGTAGGCTGAAATACAGCCCCCAAACATGTCCATACTTTAGTCCCTAGACCCTAAATATTTAAAAGGCAAAGAGGCCTTGCAGATGGGATTAAGTTAAGAATTTTTGAGATCGGGAAATTATACTGTGTTATTCTTATGAACCTAAGGTAATCATAATGGTTCTTTTAAAAGGGAGCAGCAGGATCAGAGAGAATGTTTTGTCAAACTAGCGCAGAAAGAGAAAGCAGTGTGATAATAAGGTACAAAGAGAGAGTAACAACAGAAGCAGAGGTCAGAGAAACATGGGGTCACAAGTCAAGGAATTCAGACAGCTTTTAGAAGCTGGAAAGGCAAAGGATCAGATCTTAGAGCTTCCAGAAAGAACAAGGTCTGAGGATAAATTAAATATAGCCTAATGAGACCCAATTTGGGCCTCTACCTCCAAAACTACAAAAAAGAAATTTGTGTTGTTTAAACCAGCAAATGTGTGACAAATTTTCATAGCAACAATAGTAACTTAATACAGATCATCAAATTATTTTGCTAAAATATTGTTTATAATTTTGCTTCAATTATAAATTGCATAGTATAATTGTGAAGTAAAAAACTGGATCCTCTAGTTACTTTCACACACACAAAAAAGAAATACTATTATAGAAATTTGACTAGTTTTGTTTGTCATTTTCGAATTGGGCATTCCACATTGACTGCAAGTACTATTTTGAGGTATTTTTAAAGGAAACTTTCGCAAGACTTTTACTTGTGACTTAAGAATGAGAAATCCAGGAGGAGGAGCAAGATGGGGGAGAAGTAGGAGATCCTGTTTTAACCGGTCCCCTAAAGTGAGCTAATTATCTACCAGAACACTCTAAACGCCTGTGAAATTAGCTTAAGGTTAGGATTATATGCTTCTGGATCTCTACAGGGGCAGAAGACTCCAGTGGAGAGGTAAAGCAGGGTGGGAATGATCAGACTCATATTGGAGGATAAACAGAAGGGGGAGGGAGCCACCAGAAGTGACTCATTGAAAAGTAATACCCCAATACGAGAGTGCCCTGTGATTGGGGACCAGCATTAACTTGGAGTCTGGTTAAAAAAGAGCAAAAAGATCTTAAGGGGCAACTTGTAGAATCAAGGGCATGGGCCTAAGCCCAGGGATTCAGGACTGCCAGCACTGGCAACCACCTGTGCCAGAGAGTGCGCAGCAGAACCCTGGGGGTTGCACGGCTTGCAGGCTTGCATTATGGCTCACTAGGCATACTTCTGCTCCTGCATGAGGGAATCTGGTGACAGTGCCAGCCTGTGCTCCCTAGAACTTTGGTGCACTGCACGACCAGGATCTGACCCACTCCCCACTGGTGCCTGAGAAAGCTCCATCCTAGAGCTAGCCAGTGGTCTCTAGGACCGGCTGAGGGTCTGGACTCTCCCAGTCAGGACTGAAAGGAACTCAGTGCAAACACCCAAGATGGCAACCTGAGGTCTGCAGTCCCAGCAAAGACATCCACTGGAAGGGGGCTCCCTGGACGAATATCGCTTGTGCTTTGGCATTGGGGTGCCGAGACAAGTGGATGCTTCGGGTGACCTCTGAGACGGTGGCTGGGACATGCTCTGTCTTTGGGAGGTTGCAAGACTCAGCAGAGTTTGCAGAGGGGGAGTCTGTGTGTTCGGGACCACCCAGAGGAGAGCAGACTGAGGCTTCTCTCTGAGATGGTGGTTTGGGTGCAGTTTGGTTTCCTCTAAACCTCTGAAAAACCACAAAAGCTTCCAAAGAGGGGAAAAAGCAAACAAACAAAAAAACAAAACAACCCTCCAGAGAACGAAAGCCTAAAAAATGTTTTCCACAGAGCCCAGCCCCTTGATGGGGGCAAGAGGACTCAATCCAAGCAACACTGCCTGAAAAACAACGTGGTAGGCCCCACCCCGAGAAAGCCTGCCAAAGAGAGCTAAAGGACAACCACCACAGTGTCCCCATAAAATTGTAAAACCTCAATATCAGGGGAAAACAATATATTAAGCTCCTGGTACTGCCCTAAAACCTGTATATTTCATAGATACAACTTCTACTTTTAATTTGTTCTCATTATTCTTGTTCTGTTTATTTTTTTTAACCTACTTACCATTACAAGTAGAGGTTTTTTTTGTTTTTTTTTTTTAAAGATTTTATTTATTTATTTGTCAGAGGGAGAGAGAGCGAGCGAGCACAGGCAGACAGAGTGGCAGGCAGAGGGAGAGGGAGAAGCAGGATCCCTGCTGAGCAAGGAGCCTACGATATGGGACTGGATCCCAGGATGCTGGGATCATGACCTGAGCCGAAGGCAGCTGCTTAAACAACTGAGCCACCCAGGCATCCCACAACTAGAGGTTTAAGACAACACATTGCATAATAATCTTTTAACTTGAATTTTTTTCATACATATACCTGTATTTTTCTTTTTCTTTTCTATTTTTTAATATACATATAGATATAGGCTTCAAGGTAATCCTCTTTCCCTAATCAATAGTACCCCTATATATAAACCAGTTTTAATCTCCCTTTATCTCTGGAAAGTTGGGTCCTTTAACAAAGATATCAAGATACACCCAGGAAGACTCAAAATAACCTTTCTCACCCACACGGAGGATTTATAACCATCCTCACATCTTTTTCTTCTGTCACTGTTTCTGTGTATTTGTTTTTGTTCTGGTATTATATAAATCTTATACTTGGGGTTCATTTTGCCTGGGCTCTTTTTTTTTTTTTTTTCTTGTCATTTACTTTTGTCAGTCTTTTTGTTTGTCCGTTTTTGTTTGTATAACTTATAAATCTTACCTCTAGTGCCCATTCTGGATGTGTCTTCTCTTTTTTTTTTCTGTCTCTTTCTCTTTTTCTTTTTTTCTTTCTTTTTTGTGGCGACTTCTGATTGTTCAGAAGCGTTCCAGGGTGCACCTTGCATGGATTGTGGTTGATATATTCAACTACACACCCCCTCAACCACCTTTCACCAAAATGACTAGGAGGAGGGACACCCAAGAGAGGAGAAATTCAGAGACTGTGCCTTCTCCATCAGAGCTATTGGATATGGACATAAACAGTATGTCCAAAAGGGAATTCAGGGTAACAATTATCCAGGTGATGGCTAGGTTGGAGAAAACCATTAGTGACAACATGGAATCTATTAAGGCAGAAGTGAAAGCCACCTGAGAAGAAGTTAAAAATGCTATCAATGAGATCCAATCTAATCTAAAATTCTCTAACAGCTAGGGTAACCAAGGCAGAAGATAGAATTAGTGATCTAGAGGGCAAACTGATAAAGAAAAAGGATCAGGAAGAGGCCTGGAACAAACAGATTTGAAACTATGAAAACAGATTAAGGGAACTAAATGATGCCACAAAACATTCCAATGTCAGAATTATTGGGATCCCTGAGGGGGAAGATAAAGAAAGAAGACTAGAAAATATAGTTGAACAAATTTTCCATGAAAATCTTCCCAATCTGGGGAATGGAACCAGGATTTGTGTCCTAGAGGCAGAAAGATCACTCCCCAAGATAAATGAATCTAGAAAGACCTTGAGATACTTGATTGTGAGACTGATGAATCATAATTTTAGACAAGAGCTCTTGAGAGCAGCTAGGGGGAAGAGATTCCTTACATACAGAAGAAGGTCCATCAGAATAACGTCAGACCTGTCCACAGAAACCTGGCAAGCCCGAAAGGTCTGGCAAGAGATATTCAGGGCACTAAATAAGAAGAACATTCAGCCAAGAATACTTTATCCGGCAAGGTTGACATTCAAAATGGATGGAGAGATAAAGAGCTTCTGAGACTTGCAAAGTTTAAAAGAGTATGTGACCATCAAGCCGGCACTACAAGAAATATTAAGGGGGGTCTATAAAAGAAGAAAGAACCGAAGAGTGTCATAGAACAGAAAATTATGGAGACAATCTATAGAAACAAGGACTTCATGGGCAACATAATCACTCTCAATGTGAATGCCCTAAACAGTCCCATAAAATGGCACAGGGTTGCAGACTGGATAAAACGACAGGACCCATCCACATATTGTCTAAAAGGGACCCATTTGGAACCTAAGGATACATCCAGACTGAAAGTGAAAGGATGGAGAAGCATCTTTCATGCCAGTGGGCCTTCTTTCTTTCAAAAGAAAACTGGGGTAGTGATTCTCTTATAAGATACATTAGATTTTAAACTAAAGACTGTAGTCAGAGATAAAGAAGGATGCTACATCATTCTTAAAGACCATTGGTGGTCTATCCACCAAGAAGATCTAACAACTGTAAATATTTATGCCCCCAATACAGGAGCAGTGAACTACATCAGACAACTGTTAATCAAGATAAATAGTCATATTGATATGAATACATTAATAATAAGGGATCTTAACATGCCACTCTCAGTAATAGACAGATGGTCCAAGCAGAAAATCAATAAAGAAACAAGAGCATTGAATGACACATTGGACCAGATGGGCCTCATAGATATCTACAGAACATTCCACCCTAAAACAACAGAATACTCATTCTTCTTGAGCACACATGGAATTTCCTCCAGAATAGACCACATACTGGACCACAAATCAGGATGCAACCAATATCAAAAGATTGAGATTATTCTGTGTATATTCTCAGACCACAATGCTTTGAAACTGGAACTCAACCATAAGAGAAAGATTGGAAGGAATTCAAACACTTGGAAGATAAAGACCACCCTGCTTAAGAATGTTTGGATCAACCAGAAAGTCAAAGAAGAACTTAAACACTTCATGGAAACCAATGAGCATGAAGACACTTTGGTCCAAACCTACGGGATACACAAAGGCAGTCCTAAGGGGGAAATACATAACCATCCAAGCCCCCCTCAAAAAATAGAAAAAATACAGAATACACCAGGTCTTTCCACCTTAAAGGACTGGAGAATCAACAAAAATTAAGCCGACCCCACACGCAAGGAGGGAAATAACCAAGATTAGAGCACAGATAGTGAGATAGAAACTAGAGACATAGTAGAACACATTTATGAAACTAGAAGCTGGTTTTTTGAAAGAATAAGGTCCACAAACCATTGGCCAAACTAATCCGAAAGAAAAGAGAAAGGACCAAAATTAATAAAATTATGAAGGAAAAGGAAGAGATCACAACTAACACCAAGGAAATAGAAACAATCATCAGAAATAATTATCAACAGTTATATGCCAGTAAGTTAAGCAACCTAGACAAAATGGATGCATTCCTAGAAGCCTATAAACCTCCAAAACTGAATCAGGAAGAGATTGACAACCTGAATAGATCAATATCTAGTAACGAGATTGAAGCAGTTGATCAAAAACCTCCCCAAAATCAAGAGCCCAGCATCTGATGGATTCCCTGGAGAAGTTCAACCAAACATTTAAAGAAGACATAATACCTATTCTCCTGAAGATTTTTCAAAAAATAGAAACAGAAGGAAAATTTCCAGACTCTTTTTATGATGCCAGTGTTACCCTAATCCCCAAACCAGGCAAAGACCTCACCTAAAAGGAGAATTTCAGACCAATATCCCTGATGAATACGGATGCTAAGATTCTCAACAAGATTCTAGCTAATAGGATCTAACAGTACATTAAAAAGATTATCCACCATGACCAGGTGGGATTTATCCATGGGATATAAGGGTGGTTCAGCTTTCACAAATCAATCAATGTGATAGAACAAATCAGTAAAAGAAGAGAGAACCACGTGGTCCTCCCAATTGATGCAGGAAAATCATTTGGCAAGATACAGCATCCGTTCCTGATTAAAAAATTCAAAGCATAGGGATAGAGTTAACATTCTTCAACTTCATAAAATCTATCTATGAAAAACCCAAAGCAGATATCATCCTCAATGGGGAAAAGCTGACAGCCTTCCCTTTGAGATTAGGAACATGACAAGGATGTCTACTCTCGCCACTGTTGTTCAACATAGTACTAGAAGTCCTAGCAACAGTAAACAGACAACACAAAGTTATTCAAATTGGCAAGAAAAGATATTAAAATTGACAATGAAGAAGTCAAACTCTGTCTCTTTGCACATGACATGATACTTTATATGGAAAACCCAAAAGACTCTACCCCCAAACTACTAGAACTCATACAGCAATTCAGTAATGTAGCAGGATACAAAATCAATGTACAGCAATCAGTTACTTTCTTATACATTAACAATGACAATATAGAAAGGGAAATTAGAGCACCATTTACTATAGCATCAAGAACCATAAGATACCTGGGAATAAACCTAACCAAAGAAGTAAAGGATCTGTATTCAAGGAACTACAGAACACTCATGAAAGCAAATGAAGAAGACTCAGAAAGATGGAAAAGCATTCCATGCTCATGCATCGGAAAAATAAACATTGTTAAAATGTTTATACTGCCTAGAGCAATCTATACTTTCAATGTCATCCTGATCAAAATTCCACCAGCATTTTTCAAAGAGCTGGAACAAACAATCCTAAAATTTGTATAGAACCAGAAGAGACCTCAAATTGCTAAGGAAATGTTGAAAGGAAAAATGAAACTGGGAGCATCATGTTGCCTGGTTTCAAGCTTTATTACAAATCTGTGATCACCAAGACAGCATGGTACTGGCACTAAACAGTTACATAGACCAGTAGAACAGAGTAGAGAGCTCAGATATGGATCCTCAACTCTATGATCAAATAATCTTCAACAAAGTAGGGGAAAATATGCAGTGGAAAAAAGATAGTCTCTTCAATAAATGGTGCTGGGAAAATTGGACAGATGTGTGTAGAAGAATGAAACTCTACCATTCTCTTACACCATACAGAAAGATAAACTTGAAATGTATAAAAGACCTCAGCATGGGGCAGGAATCTATCAAAATCCTAGAGGAGAACAAAGGCGGTAACCTGTTTGACATCGGCCATAGCAGCTTCTTTCAAGACCTGTCTCTAAAGGTGAAGGAAACAAAAGCGAAAATGAACCTTGAGGCCTTCATCAAGATCAGAAGTTTCTGCACAGCAATGGAAATAGTCAACAAAGCAGAGGCAACCCACAGAATGGGAGAAGGTATCCGCAAATGACACTACAGAAAAAGGGTTAATATCAAAGATCTATAAAGAACTCCTCAAAGGCAACACACACAAAACAGATAATCACATCAAAAACTGGGCAGAAGACATGAACAGACACTTCTCCAAAGAAGACATACAAATGGCTAACAGACCCATGAGAAATGTTCGTTATCATTTGCCATCAAGGAGATTCAAATCAAAACCACATTGAGATACCACCTTACCCCAGTTAGAATGGCCAAAATTAACAAGACAGTAAACAACAAGTGTTGGAGAGGATGTGGAGAAAGGGGAGTTCTCTTACACTATTGGTGGGAAAGTTGCAAGTTGGTCCATCCACTTTGAAAAACAGTGTGGAGATTCCTCAAAAAATTAAAAATAGAGCTACCCTATGACCCTACAATTGTACTTCTGGGTATTTACCCCAAAGATACAGAGTTAATGAAAAGAAGGGCCATCTGTACCCCAATGTTCATAGTAGCAATGGCCACAGTCGCCAAACTGTGGAAAGAACCAAGATGCCCTTCATTGGATAAATGAATAAAGAAGATATGGTCCATATATACAATGGAGTATTATGTCTCCATCAACTTTTGTTATCAACATGGACAGGAATGGAAGACATTATGCTGAGTGAAATAAGTCAAGCAGAGAAAGTCAATTATCATATGCTTTCACTTACTTGTGGAGCATAAGGAATAACACGGAGTACATTGGGTGATGGAGAGGAGACGTGAGTTGGCGGAAATCTGAGGGGGAGACAAACCATGAGAGACTATGCACTCTGAGAAACAAACTGAGGGTTTTGGAAGGTAGAAGGGTAGGGGGTTGGGTGAGACTGGTTTTGGGTATTATGAAGGGCATGTATTGCATGGAACACTGGGTGTGGTGCGTAAACAATGAATTTTGGAACACTGAAAATGAAAAATTTTAAAAATCACACAAAAAATGAGAAATCTGAATAGTTTGTCATCCTTTTGGTAATTATATCCACCTAACCACAGGCATTTAAACATTTTTTTATATTATTTTAGAATGAGGATTCATTCCAATGGAAAGGGAACATATATTCACCATAAAAATATGCTGAAAATAAAAATTAAAGGCACTAATGAGATTTCACAAAGAAACAATTACTGTCTATATTTCCCATGACATAGGAATATAAAATTTGAATAATCATACATATAATACTTTGGACCTTGCAGTTATCACTAAATGATAATTCTTAAGCATACCTTATCATATATTTTAAATGAAACTTAATAAATGCATAGTAATCCACATATTACATTGTCATAATTTATCAATTCACCATAGATGAACACTAATTTTTATTGAAAATAATACTATCATAATGTATCTATAATAACACAACATAATAAAACAATAATAAAACCTGATAAGATCTATGTTTTAAAGGTACCTATCTTGAAAATTCCTGAAAGTGGAATTACTGAGTTGAATTTTTACAAAATTATAAATTATAATTGGAATGTACCTTAGGAAATTTTTCTCAAGAAGATTTAAAATTAAACTTATTCTCAAGAATGCATTGCAATGTTCATTTAATCACAAATATTGCTACATTTAATGTAATGATTTTTTTTTTAACAAAGTCAAGTAAATAGCATCAAGTTGTTTTAATTTGCATTCATTGAATTAATGATATGGAAAATGTTGAAATTGCTTTTTGTCTTTCCTTCCCATTTCAGAAAACAAATGCTATGTTCACCTCTCCTTATTTATACTCTAATATTTTTATTGAACTAATTAATCATCTTGTTTTTTTTTTTAATGTTTTGCGTAAAAGTGTCCAAATTATTTTTATGGTTAATGTTAAACAGTTTTTCCAGCATACCACTGGGGTTCTACAATCTCTTTTTCTTTATTGATACCACACTGGTTTAATTTCATTATGAATTTTGATATCTCCAATGCAAATACCCTTATTCTAACATTAATTTAATAATTTTAAGTAATTTCTTGACTATTTTCAACTACTTGTGAAAGAATAAATGCACTGAAAGAGGGCATAAAAATTCAGAAATATTGTTTAATATTTGCTGAATAAAGAGAATTTTGAAACTAAAATTAACTCCTCTTTATATCTGGTAATCTCCCCATAGGTAAGAGGCATCATTGCCATAAGTAGTTCAAGAACTATGTGTTCCCAGCTTATCAAATACATTTGGTTAGCAGCTTCTCTTATGACCCTACCATAAATTTCTTGGTGACAATAATTTGCCAAGTTTGGACTGCATACTCAACTTCAACCCAACTCTGTGAGTGTCTATTTTTTTTTTTTTTTAAAGCTTTGATTCCTGAGCATAAAAGGAA
>ML111432.1:116949-132796 GCA_003697995.1 Taxidea taxus jeffersonii | reverse complement strand
AAGATGGGATCGGGAGGGAGACAAACCAAAAGAGACTCTTAATGTCATAAAACAAACTGAGGGGGGTGGGGGGAAGAGGGGTTGGGAGAGGGTGGTGGGGTTACATTATATGTTTAAATAAAGCTTAAATAAAGTTAAAAAAAAAAAAAGAATGGGTTATTTATTGAGAATGACATAGCAGGCTATCTTTCTGGAAAAATAAACAGAGAAATTTCCCCATCCCAGAAAAAAAGAAAAAAGAAATTTCCCCATTCCAATCTTACACCATCCACAAAAATAACTTATAGATGAATGACTTCAATTTTTTTAAAGAATAAAATCCTCAAGATATACTTCATGTACAATCTGCATTGAAAATTTGAAGCTGTAAAACAGAAATTATAGCCATTAGACTATACGGAACAAATTTTTGCAAGTTTTTTGTCTGAGTACAAACCAGCAGGGGCTGCTGCTGGCTCCCTGCCAAATGTGACATTTGATGAATCCACAGACATAAGTGGGGAAATATGGATTCCCAGACATAAGTGGGGAAATATGGGTTCCCAGAATCATCAAGAAAACGCAAGAAGCCCTGGAGAGAAAAATGACTATCTTGACCAGGATTGGGTAGGAAATGGGTAAATGCAGGATGCACTGGAAATGGTCTGGGAGGCAGTGAGGAGATCCACTGGGGAAAATCTTTTTTAATTTTCTTCTTGTCTCAGCCTTGTTAACCCTGGGGAAATCATGGGTGTTCCTTCAGCACTCAAATCAATGAGAGCCAGAGCAACAGGAGTCAGCTCAAAAGCCTTAACAAGGTGAAGAATAATTGAAAACGGATACCACTGCCCAGATCCTACCCTCTATTTCCAAAATCCCCAAGATTGGCAATATTACAACCTATAGCCTTCACCTCCTCACAATGCTATTTTTTCCCAAGAGTTAAAAGTGGTGCAGGTCCTCATTCTTCCCTCCTCAAACTCACTGAGGTAGACAGAGATGAAGGCCTGGTCTTGGCCCTTAATTAACACTCATTTCCAGAGTAATTGTTACCTTTAGGGCAATGTGATCTCACAAGACAAAATAATAATTCACCTAAGGATATGACCACGGTGAAAGAGAAGCAAAGAAACAGCTAAAGAACCAGCCAGAAGAGAGGGGCCAATAATTTAGAATAAACATGAAAACATATCATTAAAGAGATAAGGAAAGACAAGAGTAGTATGAAACAATAATAAATATTTATTTAAAAAGTTAGGGAAAATAACATATAAACATGTTGAAATAAAGAGTAAGATATATGAGACAAATAGCAGGATAAGTTCAGCTAAGAATGGATTAGGAAATTCATCATTAGGGAGATTTAGCAAGCTAAAAAGACAATATAGTAAATTTTTTAAAATAAAATAGGATGGCAAAAATAATCCCAAAATAACTGACATTTTATAAATAAATGAAAGCCACCTTGGAGGTATTCGACTGGCCAAATGTGGGGCAATTTGAACCTCAAATAAATGACTATGGCTACAGATTGCATAAAGAGTCATTCCAGAGTCCATATTAACATAAATAAATAGATGGAGGTGAATGGAAATCTCCACCTTTCAGTAGAATACCCATTAATCATGTGGAAGAGATAATGGAATTAAAATGCCATGACAGGGGAGCCTGCTTCCTCCTCTCTCTCTGCCTGCTTCTCTGCCTACTTGTGATCTCTGTCTGTCAGATAAATAAATAAAGTCTTTAAAAAATAAAATAAAATAAAATGCCATGATAATAATAACTGATTCTGATAAAAATCATCAACGAATATTGAAATTTGTAGGTGAGGGGCACCTGGGGGGCTCAGTGGGTTAAGCTTCTGCCTTCAGCTCAGGTCATGATCCCAGGGTCCTGGGATCGAGCTCCACATCAGGCTATTATATATATAAATCACCGGGCTATTATATATATAAAATATATTATTTTAACTTTTAGAGAATCTGAATTAAGATTATATAAAAATCCTTTTTATTATTCCTGCAACTTTTCAGTAAGTTTGAAAGGAGAAAGGAAAGAATCTTTAAAATGGAGGTAATAATGTCTACCTTATAGATTTAAATAATACGTGTAAAGCGCTTGGGGCTGTAACTCAAGCATAGAAGGTGTCCAATAGAGGAGAGCTATTCACAACCTAGAGCTCTCAAAATATACCTCTGCAGTGGTTCTAATGGGTTTTTTTTTTAAAGTTTTCAGACAATTTTTTATTTCTCTTTAACTTACAAGGATATTGGCATGTAGGAATATTTCACTTATAGGACTCTCCCAGAGCTTCCTAAATCCATAAATGTGTCAACCCTTACCTTTTATCCAAGGATTTTAGTAAAAGTAACAATTCTATTGATAACCTACATTAATATAAAGCATGTTCCCAAATGGATATTTACTGGATTCTTATGATCACCCTGTATAAAGTTAAAATGATTACTTCCATTTTACAGATGAGAACAGAGAACAACAATAAAAATGTTAAACGATTTATATATAATAAAGAGTGGGGCACAGTCCCACTTTTTGTGATTTTAAATCTAGTACATTTTTTTTCTAGTTAGAATTAATGTTACCATATTATTCAAATAACAGAATCTTATATGACTCAAACAAATCAGTTTCTCTGAGACAAATAAAATCTTGCCAAAACAAGATTGGCAATACCGATTAGAGGAAGCAATTTAAAAGGAAACCTGGAATATATAGGAATAAATAAATCTAGCAACAAATGTGAAAATTCAAATAAAAAACAATGTTAACCTTATTAACATACTTCGAAAGGCCTAAAGAGTATAGAGATAAACCATGGTCTTTGGTATAAAAGTTTAATGTGGTAAATATGTCAGTTATGTTCCAATTAATTAATTCATAATAAAATGAAGTTAGAACCATAATTCCAACTGGATCATTTTTATTTTATTTTATTTATTTGAGAGAGAGAGAGCGTGTGTGCATGAGCAGGGGTGGGGCAGAAGGAGACAGAGGAGAAAAGTAGACTCCCTGCTGAGCAGGGGACCCTATGCAGGGCTGATCCCAGGACACTGGGAACATGCACTGAGCCACAGGCAGACCCTTAACCAACTGAGCCACCCAGGCGCCCCTCCAACTGGATCATTTATGAACTCTGACAAGCTATTCTAAAATTCACATAAAAGATAAAATGTGTAAGAATAGCAAACATTAAAAACAGAATAAAGGAAGAACAAGGGTCTTCTACCCTACCAGATGTCAAAGAGAACTATGTTGTAATAACAGAAACCATGATGTTGGCACAAGAATAGAAGACTCTCCTTCATGGTGTAATGTAGAGTCCAGAAACATATCCACAGTTTTATTTATTATTAAAGTGATATTTTATGTCAGTAGAGAAAGATGTTCTTTCCAATATTGGAAAACTATTGCCCATCCATTTTGAAAGCATTAAATTCAGATCATCTCTATCACAAGACCTCACTCTCTACACACACACCCACACACACACAACCCTTCAAACAGATCTTGGAGTTATTATAAGTGTACAAAATATGAACATATAATAAGAACTATCAGAGAATATTTTATAATCAAGGAGTAGGGAAGACTTCATAGACAAGATATAAAACCTAGAAGATAAGGGGAGGACTGGACTTCACAAAAATGTAAAACTTCTATACAACAAACATCAACATAAATAAAGACAAGAGTCAGATGATGGACTGAAAGAAGGTATTTGTAAAAATATTTAACAAATGACATTACAGAGAAAAAATGAAAAGCTACAAATTAATTTTTAAATTATAATAGCGTCAGAAAGCTCTCCCATTTCTTTTCATGCTGTGGGAGATGGTCCCCTGTATAACTCCTCTGTGCAGCCCTCTATCAAAAGTTATTTCACTTTGCATTATCTTTATCTAATATGTGTAATCTCCTCTAGTTGATGGAGTTACCCAAACTGAGAGACACTAGCATTTACTGAGTACCTCCAATGTGAAAGGCACTGCTTAGCATTCCACACTGTTTTTCCATTATTAATGGAAATTATTTGGAATGGAAATTATCAATGGAAAATGTGGTTAAGAAACAGATGGTAAATACCTTGCCCAAGGTCATTGGGTGACTAAGATGGAGAGTCACTGTAAAATCTAGTCTTTCTACTCTGAAGTCTGTATTTTAATTCCTATGCCTTGTGATTCTTGGTGCTCTAAGAAACTGCTACAGGATTTAGTGAATCCTTGAAGAAAGAAATGAAAAACATAATGTAGTCAAATGGAAGGAAGAGACATTTCTCTATGGTAGAGTAAGCCCCTAATAAAACAGTTCTCTAACAGATGACCATAAACATGGGAAAACACAGTAGTCAAAAAGAAAACCTACCAGAGGTCTCTGCAGAAGGAACAAGACAGGCAAATTTTGAAGGGATATCAGAGCCTGGGAGGAGAGGCTGGAACAGGATGAGTGTTTCCATTTTTGCTTCTTTGGCCTGTGGACCAGCTGCAGTCACCACGTGATGCAGGGTGTCTAGCCCACTCATAGAAACCCCTCTATCCTGCTCCCCGGACAAACTGAGTAGTGGAGCCCAGAAGAACCACAAGCACCAGAAAGGGAAGAGGAGATCTCAGATGGGAGAAGTCTAAAGAACAAGGGGCCCCAAGTTTTGCATAAGAACCCTGAACTTTATGTGCTGGACACATTCAGACAACTCACCTATAACCTAGAGAATTAGTCTGAGATTTAAACTTCCACCACAGTTAAGATAGACTTTCCAGTTTGAGTTTCACCAAGGTAGCTAGAACAAAAATATCAACACTCTTTGGAGCATTAAAACAGTATACAGAGTCCTGACACATAAATTCACAATCCAAAATTATTCAAATGTGAAGAACAAGGAAATGGATAGCATGTGGGTCATTTCAGTCCAAAAGGAAAAAAAGAGAGAATGGAAAGAAAGACCTATTTGGAGAAAGAATACTAAAAAATTCCTAAATATAGTTGAGGAGATAGATAGATGATAGATAGATAAATACATAGATAGATAGATAGATAGATAGATAGATCCACAGGCGGAAGAACCTCAGCAAACACTAAACAGGAAAAGCATGAATAAAAATAATATCATGGCATACCATAATCAAACTGCGGAAACCAAAGATGAAGAGAAAACACTGAAAGCAACCAGAGATAAACATATTACATAAAGGGACATGAGGATTCAAATAACCATGAACTTCTTATCAAGAATTATAGGGACCAAAACAACAGTAGGATCACATCTTTCAATTGCTAAAACTGTCAACCTAGAATTCTATATCCACCGAACTTATCTTCAAGAATGAAAGTGAAAAAAGCCACTTTCATGTAAAATAAACTAAAAGAATAGATTGCCTGACTTACTTCACTTAATGTGGAGGACCACAGGGGAAGGGAGGGAAAACTGAATGGGAAGAAATCGGAGAGGAAGTCAAACCATGAGAGACTCTGGATTTCAGGAAACAAACTTAGGGTTATGGAAGGGAGGGGGGTGATGGGCACTAAGGAGGGCACGTGTTGGGATGAACACTGTTGGTTATCCACAACTAATGAATCGTTGAACACTAAACAGAAACTTATGGTGTACTACTATATGCTGGCTAACTGAACATTAAAAAAAAAAAAAAAGATAGAGGGAATAATAGGTTGCCAGCAAATCTATACAAGGAATACTAAAGTTCTTCAGACTGAGAGGAGTTTGTAGCATAGGTAAACACAGATCTTTAAGAATGAGCCAAAAGTATCCAAAATTGTAAAAAGGGTAAACTAAAAAATAAGCCTCTTTACTTAATGTCTTTAAAACACACATAAATGTTTAAAGCAAATATTATTGTGATCATAGATTTTGTGTGTCAACTTGACTGGGCTCAGGATGTCCAGACAACTAGTAAAATATTATTTCTAGGTGAGTTTGTGGATTTTCGAGGCAGCAAAAGTGTTCTGTGTGATAGTCCAGGGGTGGACACACATCCTTATACATTTGTCAGACCCACAGAATGTACAACACCAGGCGTGAATTCTCATGGATCTGTTAGACTCTGGGTGATGATGAGTCCATGTCAGTTCATGGATTATAACAAATGTACCACTCGTGGTATCAGAGGTTGTTCACATGTAAGTACATGGAATGACAGTAATTCTATGTACGCTCAGCTCCATTTTTCTGTGAACCTGAAACTTCTCTTTAAAGGATTAGGTTATTAATTTAAAAAATAAAAAATAAAAATAAGTGGTCTATAAAAGCACATGTAGGGACGCCTGGGTGGCTCAGTTGGTTGAGCGGCTGCCTTTGGCTCAGGTCATGATCCCAGTCTCCTGGGATCGAGTCCCACATCGGGCTCCTTATTCGGCGGGGAGCCTGCTTCTCCCTCTGCCTCTGCCTGCCTCTCTGTCTGCCTGTGCTCGCTCTCTCTCTCTCTAACAAATAAATAAATAAAATCTTTAAAAAAAATAAAAGGAATAAATTTTTTTTAAAAAGCGCATGCACACATTCAGCGCATCTATCCACTGGCTATGGATCTAATAGAAAGACAAAGACAGCAGGCTCTAGTATTCCTAAATCACCAGGAGTATTTTACTTTTTAATATTTTACTTTACTCTCTGAAGAGATCTGAAGTTGGATCCCACCACTTAAGTGAAAAAAGAATTTGGACTGAATGAAAAATTAAATTTTACTTGGAAAATTTTTGAATAGTTTCCATCATAAATGCAACCCTTAACCTCTCCTTATTTTCCATTTTGGGAACTCTAGGCCAAGAAGGGTGTTTAGGCTACTATATGGTCATCAGTGCTTACTCCCATGAGAATAAGGAAGATGAGGAAGAGGAGGAACAGAGGGAAGAAGGAGACAGAATGGAGAAGGAGAACTGAGGGAAGAGAAAGTACTTTTAAATATTCCCTTTTTATTACTTTGCCCTCTGCTTCTATGGCAGATCATACTTTGATAGCCTAAAAACGGCCATTTTACTATTGTCAGATCCTCTCTTATGGGAAAGAGATTATTCGTGATGTTTAGGTTTAGAATAAAATATAGGCCAAATGTCAATTTTGCTATGTGCCTTATCTGCATTGTCCTGCCAGGAGATCTTTCTGTAGAATCACAGTAAATGAAACCATTTTGTTTTGTGTGTTGTATTTTATGGGGTTTGCAAAACTTATTTTGAAGGGGGAAAAAATAAAGGAAACATAGTTCCTAATAGAATCAGAATGAAAAAGGGTTTTGTGTGTGTGTGTGATTTCATGTGATCCTAAATGCTACATAGCACTATCTGGACCTAAAATAGAGAAGAAAGAGATGAGACTGGAGGACTCCATATTTTTTTTTAATTTTATTTATTTATTTGACAGAGAGAGATCACAAGTAGGCAGAGAGGCAGGCAGAGAGAAAAGAAGGGAAGCAGGCTCCCTGCTGAGCAGAGAGGCCTGATGTGGGGCTCAATCCCAGGACCCTGAGATCATGACCTGAGCCGAAGGCAGAGGCCTTAACCCACTGAGCCACCCAGGCGCCCCTGGAGGACTCCATATTTAGTAAAATAAAATCTATATGCAGAAATTCTGGCAGGATGGCAAAAAAAAAAAAAAAAATGACTGAGTAAACATTTATGTTCCCCTTCCAGCCTCCTGGCCTGGGCTTGCTCAGAACAAAATGGTTCCCTTGATGCAGAGATGTCTGCCATTCCTGCATAAGGGGTCTTCTCTTTCCTGGGATGCCTAAGCCATTCACTAAGCATTTAAAGGAAGGACTCCAGAGGTAAGCCAGAAGGTGTGATCCCCCAGGCAAGTTAATTTCACATCTTCCCCTCCATTCACACTTGCTTTTCTACCCTGTGTCCTACATATAGGGTATGTTCACATATTCCCCTCTATCACCCGCCCCCTCACCCAAGCCCTATGAGCAACTCATGCCTTTCCCCCTCCCTCAGTCTCAGCATCTATCTCACCTAATCCTCTTGATTCCACATCTAAAATCAAGTTAGATGCTGTGCAGTCCCCCTCCGTTCCCATTGCAACTCTCCAAGCAGAAGCCTCATCACCTGTTTCCTACACTACTGTAATACATCCTCTCTAGCCTCCCTCTAATCTTGGAGGGATGCTGTCCATCTATTCTGCCCTTGACAGCTAAATCAACTTCCAACATACAAATCCAGCGGATCCTCATCCGTTATGTACCCATCTTGCCATAATAGTTGTGGGAATCGTTATTGCATATACCACTTGTTAAATATTGAGCATCATTCCCTTTGCTCATCTGTCACTCTCTTCCTTAAAACCATTCTCTTTTGATTCTCTTTAAAATTTACTGCCTTCAGGATATAGTCCAACTGTTCAGCAACGCAAATAAGGAAGGTAGGATAATTCATAAAATAGCAGTATTTGTTTGTTATCACCATTTCCACCTAATACCTTTTCCAAGCCAGTAACCAAACTTTGCAATTTCTTGCCTTAGGAATTCTGATGAGAGAAAAAGTAGAAGCTTAAGTTTTCTGTAAATATCTAAACCTTTTGAAGACATGTTACATAACATAGCATAACATTACATAACATAGATTATGTTAGACTCTCTGGAAGGTAAGTGAAAGAGAGAAATGATGAGGTCATAGCAAACAATCGTAAGACATTTCAGACATTATTGTGAACAGTAATAATCCAAGCCCTACTCCCCCACTTTATAGCAGGAAGGTGGAAAGACCTTGGACAGGAAGGGGGAATGGCCTATCCAGAGAATCTAGGTCCTAAATGTTAGGGTTCCCACCTCAACAAAGATTCTCATGAGTAATGAAATCGCAAACCTGCAGGGACCATGAAGACTGAAGCAATGGGTTTTTCATGACAACCACTGTGGACAGATGACTGATACCCTAAAGCGCCTCTCTAAAGACACAACCTTGGGAACATGAGACACTCCAAAATAACCAAAGGCATCCTATAGTATATTTCCGATCATGGATCTTATACTCAAAGCAGTTACTATTTACCTGTCAGCCCAGGGGATGGCAAACTTGACTTGTAGAGGGCAAGTTGGTAAATATTTTAGCCCCAAGTTGTAATCTATGCTGTCTGTTGTAGCCTTTCAACTCCACATTGTAGCACAAAACAGTCAAATACAATATCTGAATAAATGGGTATGGCAGTGACTCAATAAAATCTTATTTACAAACATAAGTAGTAGATGAGATTTGGCCCAAGGGCCAGAACTTGCCAACCTCTTGCCCAGTATATTGAATTATACATTCACTAAGGTCAAAATCATATCTTTCCTTAATTCAGCAAAGATTTGTTGAGAATTTGCTATCAAAACCCCTGAAAAGTTGGCATCAGTATTTAGTAGTAAATAATACAAAATCTGTGCCCTATTGTAGCTTAGATTCTAGCATGTGTGGAGACAATAAGCAAAATCAATAAAATCTGAGAGCAATTAGTCTTATTCACCAGTTCTGTTCTCTAGCCTACTGTTCAGTACCCAGTAAGTACTGAGTATAGAGTTGCTCAATGAACATGTCTGTACTAAAAAGTTTTAGAACCAACCTTTAGCTCTGTTCTTCTAAACAACCAGAGGCCTAAGCTGCAGAGAACTGCAAGAGAAAGTGGAGTCCTAGGCTAGCCCTTAAACAGCTGGCTCAATCACTTGCCATTTACTCCAGTCTTGAGGCACTGTCTGTTTTCAGCTCCCACCGGGAGAGTGGTGAGGACCAGGAGCTGACCACCAGGCATCTTCAATGTGGGTGTTTCTGCAAGGACACTGTGCCATCTCCTGACATGACGAGGGATAGAAGCTTTCATGATAGAGTGAATAATGACTCCCCCAAAACGTCCACATCTTAAACCCCTGACTCTGTGCATGTGTTATCTTGCATGCCAAAGAGGATATTCCAGATTTAGCTTGGATAAGTTAAGGATTTTGAGATAAGGAGATTATTCTGGATTGTCCAAGTGGGCCCAGTGTAATCACCAAGGCCGTTATAAGAGCAAAGTAGGGGGGTTAGAGTAGGAAGTCCTCATGGGAAATGGAAAAGAAGAAGCAGGGGAACCTATTGGAGGGTGATTTGAAGACACAACCTTGCTGGAAGATGGAGAACAGAGCCAGAAACCAAGAAAGGCAGGCAGTCTCTAGAAGCTAGAAAAGGCAAAAAACATATTTTCCCCTAGAATCTCCAAAAGGAATTCACCCTGCCAACACCTTGAATTTAAACCCATAAGATTCATTTCACACTTCCGACCTCCAGAACTGTAAGAGCACAAATTTGTATGGTGATTTGTCATAGCAGTAATAGGGAATGAATACAGTCCCTCACTCCAGAACTGGCTCAAGTAAGAGCTGGGTCTTACCGTAGATATTCTGACCCTACCAGCTCTGCTCTTGGGGCCCCTTAACCAGAGGCAGCTGTGCAGAGACCCCTGGTGCAACCTGAGTGGCTGAACCAAGCTGGGGCTGGCCCAGGATCACAGTCCACTCTGCAACCTTTTCCCTTTTTCCAAGCTTTCTGCATCTGCTCCACCAAACCCAGCCATGACTTCTGCAGGGCTATCCTCCTCTACCCACTTCCTCTGCATCAGCCTTGACTCACCCAAGGCCGGCAGGGCTTTCTATGCCCTTGATGGGAAACGACTGTTCTTGGACACATCTCAGCTGGGCAGCTCATCTAGTCAGCCCAGAGAATGGATGTCAAGTGGGCTGATGGACCATCAGGCATATCAAGCAAACTTGTGTCAATTCCAAAAATTTCAGGTGCAAGAAAAAGGATTATTTGAAAGGGTGCTGAGGGTAGGATCTTCAGCTGGACAGGCTTGCTAATAAGACGGTATTGCCAAGAAAGGTCCCCTATGTCTCTTTTGATCAAAATTTCAGAGGTTTCTCTTCATAGATTTAAGCTGCATTCTGGAATTCGCCCTGTAGCACTGAAGGCCCTCTGCATTAGCATTCTATCTGCAGTCTTGCTCTAGAATTTCCAGGTCTGGTTTAGCCAGTAAGGCCAAGATTATTTTCGCATGACAGGGTGAGACAAAGAGCTCTTTTTTTCTTTTTTAAGATTTTATTTATTTATTTGACAGAGATCACAAGTAGGCAGAGAGGCAGGCAAAGAGAGAGGAGGAAGCAGGCTCCCCGCTGAGCAGAGAGCCCGATGTGGGGCTCCATCCCAGGACTCTGGGATCATGACCTGAGCTGAAAGCAAAGGGTTTAACCCACTGAGCCACCCAGGCTCCCCAAGACAAAGAGCTCTTAATGAGGCCAAGTCCTCATCCAGTCTTCAACTGATTTAGTTTTTATAAATCAAAACCTAAACTTACTTTCATCTCTTTTTTGGCTTGATTTATCCTTTGAATCTTTTGTTCCTTTCATTTTTACTCTACCATATTTTCATGGTCCTTGGTCTACTCTGTGTTTTTGTTATTATTTATACTGCTTTCTTGTCTTCATTCTTTTTAGGGCCTTATCATGGTTTTATTTTATTTGATTGTTTGATCCTGGCTGTTTTTATTATAATTTTCATGCTTTAACATTCTTTTTTGTTTCCTACCTGGAGTTATTCTATTTGTTTGTTTTATCTGTTCTGGTTATCTAACATATAATTGGAAAGCATAAGGATATCATCTGCAGGAATAACCTGTAATCCAAGCAAGAAAGAATACAGTATTTTCTCCTCCAGGGACCAACCAATTTGTTCTATGGGTAATTTCTGAAACTTTAAGAAGAACTATCAGCAGTCTGCTGTCAGGGTGAAGAATGAACATGAAATACAATACAGAGTCTCAATGAGAAATAGGGGTTTAAGCCCTCCTACTGGGAAGATAAAGTGTCCCTAAGGATGTATTAAGGGGAGTAAGGGGTGAGAGGCTCTGTCCTCCCCTCAGAGGTGCTGCTGGGGAGCTCGGAGTCTACAAAGAGCACTCTGAGCCTGACAGCCCCTTGGCAAAAGTGGGTCTAATTATTTATTTCAATACTTATTTATTGATCAACAAACTGCTTTTATTGCATTACTGGATCTATAGAATAGATTCATTTCAAAACTATTTTTAATTCATTTTAAAAAGTTAAGATGACATATATCTATGTACATTGAGTAATTTTTAAAGCTTCCTTAAGTTGACAATATGAATATTAGAAAAATGAGCAGAATATTTTTGGAACATATACCTGTGTCTAGTACCGTGTTACTGGCATGCTACTGAATGCCTTGTGTTACGTAATGTTATCTTTAGTTTTTTCATAAAATTGTCTGGAAACTGCACAATTGCATTTTATAGCTAATAACTTGACACCTTTAATTGACTTTTCTCAGTAGACTCATATATTGAATTAAAAAATACTTTCTCTACAGGTGCTGAGTTTCCTAGAAAACTCAGAACAAAATCTGCTGAATAGAAGATATTAGCTTTTTTCTATATTTTTGGATTAAATGGACAAAAATTAAGCCAAATGTGTCCAAAGATACTCCCTTTTTGCTCTTATTTAAAATATCTTGATTTAATAAGTATTTTATTAGAAGGCAACAGTGATCAAAAAATTGTATAATTCTTTTAACTATGTCACCAGATTTAGATACTACAAAATTGTTGGCCTTCTTGTTTTCACTCCATTTTAGATTAGAATATAACCATACCCAATTCAAATTAGAAGTCCCCTCAAAAGACCCTTCTCTGCCATAGAGATAGTCCAAGCATTATTTACTTCCTCCTGTGCTTTGTCTTTTATTTGAAGTAGTTAGTCCTTTGGCAGGCCCTGACTTCCTACTTTTATCTGCAGGTACCTTAAGACCACCAACGGCTGTTTCTCCCTCATCATCTTAGATACACCTTTCTATTACCGTCTCCCTCACTCCGCCCTCTCCCCCTCTCTCCTTTACTCTTTCCATGCTAGTTTTCTCCCTTTTAACAAAAACACAAACATAACAGGAGACCACAATCTAGCCTGTAGGACCTCCTAGCTACAATACTCAAAAGCAACTGACACTAGTTTCCATAGCCCCTTGTAATTCCTGGATGAAAATGTTGGATTGGTCTTACTTGGTATGGATGTTTGCCTGTTGTACTTTTCCTGGAACCATTTGCCCTTCCTCTGCTTTGCTCTATAGCCAGGGGCCTGGTCCCCGTAGAAAGTAATTCCTAAGATCCCTGTCGGCTGGCTTCTGGTGAATTTAGACAATGGAAGCCTTTATGGAAAGACTGGAAAGCCAATGAAGGGGAAAGCCAGAGTATTTCCCCCTATTACTCTGCCAGGGTGGCATCCCAGGTAGGGAATGTATCTTCCCTATGGCTCCAAGTCCTGCTGTGGGGGTTTCTACAGTTCCAAGCTCTGATTGGTGGTCCTAACCCCTGGGTTCAGGTCACACCTCCTCCCTTTGTCCTTTCAAGCCCAGAGGCAGTAATGACTTCTTGCTATTATTCATACTGGGTTGCCTGCCTGCCCTCTTAGTCTTTGCGGTCAGGCTCTCACTTATATAACCAATTACGCGTGTTAAATTTCCTATGTTTTAAATACTCAGAGTATTTTAGGCTATCCTGGGAGATCCTGCAGGAATCACCTGGTCTAGTCGTTTGGGATGGTAGGATAATGTTTGCCCTCTTCCCAGTCCTCACCAAGGGGTAGAAGCAAGCAGGCAGAGCAATAAACGTGGTGCCTGCTACTGACTACAAGAAATGCAGAGGTAAAGAGGGGCGAGGTGCAAACTGAGCATCAAAGGCACTGGAGAGAAACATCTTCAGCCCCCAGTTTTCCTTCAAACACCTTGACCTTGGTCAGCCTAGCCAAGAGGGATTCAGAGGCTACTTGGTATCAAGATTTCCCAAGGCTAACATTGATGTAACCTAATTCTCCATCTGGTTTAGCTAGAAAACAAATCATTCTTTGTCAAGTGCAAAGTTGTTGCTTTCTTACACACTAAAGGGAAACAGGCAAACCCTGTGAATTGTCGGTTCACTCATAAATCTCAGGCGTGAAGCTTTTTGTTGGCAAAAATGTCAAATATTTGTGAGTTCATAGCTCATTAATCGATCTATCATGTGTTTAAATTAATGGAGTTTTATTTGCAGAATAAATGCACACTTGCTTCTAGTAATCCTTGTAATAAAAATAAAGTCTGTCCCAAGTTCCTTAGCTATGGGGTAATTGGTATCGGTCAGGAAAACTCAACTCAACCCCCGGGAAGAGAAGCTGGCTAGCTCCAGATCTGAGTTTATTTACTATCCTGTTTGCACGCAAAAGCCATACTGGGAGAATTACCTGTGTTTGCAGGGTTTCCTTTCAAAGAACAAAGAGTTCTTCACAGGACAGGCAGCCCTTAAAGCTCATGAAATGGAGGGAAAAAAGACAAAACTGGCCGTTCAGGCATTCAAAGGGAAAGAACCATTGGAAAAGTAAAAACGGCTGTAGTGGTCTAAGGTTAATAAGCCATGTGGCACAGAATGACCCATATTTGGGGCAATTATTGAGAAGAAATGGAGAAAGCAGTTTGAGAGAAAGCGTGTTCCACAACAAAACAAGATTGCAGAGCCCTTCAGACAGATTGGGGTTTCACCTGGTGCCCCCAATTCATGTTTTCATCTAGAGGAGAAAATGCGCAGATTTGAGTCCTGGATCCAAGTGTGTTCTTTAGGCAGGAACACCATCTAGTGGTTTGCACTAGAAATTACCCCCACAGTCTTTATTTTACGTGTGGGAGCGCGCGCGCACACACACACACACACACACACACACACAATTTCCTTTCATGGACTCCATGAAGATAGAGAAACTGTTTCCTCTTGTTGCCTGGCAAGGTTTTCCCTGAGCCCACGGAACCCTGTGCCTTTGTCACCAAGAACTGCAGATTTCTTAGCTCCTAGATTTTGCGGGGTCCTCTCCACTCATGGAGGTCTTATATCTAGTTTATGTTGTTGCATATAGAAAAAAATGATCCCTGATGACCAAAAGGAACAAAGCTGTCTGTGTGGGAGAAGGGGGTGAGTGTGTAATGTGTAGTGTACAGTGTATGTGTGTTGGGTTCGGGTATGCTGAGAAAGAACCCACTTGTGGAATAGAGTGGACGATGAATGGCATTTGCTAAAATTGGAGATAATGGGATACAAGTCAGTTAGACAACAGGAGAATGAATGAATGCACAACGAGAACAACAATATATAAACTTGTAAGTATAGTGTCTCATGGGACTGGGAGGCAGAGTGTGACCAAAATAAGACACATTATCAACGAGGATATTTAGTTTCTGGCCCTCAACAAGCGACCTCAGGTGGCCAGAGTTCCCCTGCTCTTATCAGCATGTGACTTTGATTAAGTCCCTCTCCATATAAGCTTCTGATGTCATTACCAAGGTATTTTAAAGGTTCTTTGCCCCCATACCTCTTTGCTGTTCTGATAAGTGCTGTGGAACTCCATCTCTTTATTCTCAATTTTGATTTTTTTTAAAATATTTTATTTATTTGACAGAGAGAGACACAGCAAGAGAGGGAACACAAGTAAGGGGAGTGGGAAAGAGAGAAGTAGGCTTCCCACTGAGCAGGGAGCCTGATTCGGGGCTTAATCTAGGACCCTGGGTTCATGACCCGAGCCCAAGGCAGCCACTTAATGACTGAACCACCCAGGTGCCCCCACAATTTTGATGGTTTAAGGATGTCTCCAAAACCCATCCCTGATCTTTTTTTTTTTTTAATATTTTATTTATTTATTTGACAGAGAGAGATCACAAGGAGGCAGAGAGGCAGGCAGAGAGAGAGGAGGGAGCAGGCTCCCCGCTGAGCAGAGAGCCCAATGCGGGGCTCGATCCCAGGACCCCGAGATCATGACCTGAGCCGAAGGCAGAGGCTTTAACCCACTGAGCCACCCAGGCGCCCCCCATT
>ML111432.1:0-116849 GCA_003697995.1 Taxidea taxus jeffersonii | reverse complement strand
AATATTTTATTTATTTATTTGACAGAGAGAGATCACAAGGAGGCAGAGAGGCAGGCAGAGAGAGAGGAGGGAGCAGGCTCCCCGCTGAGCAGAGAGCCCAATGCGGGGCTCGATCCCAGGACCCCGAGATCATGACCTGAGCCGAAGGCAGAGGCTTTAACCCACTGAGCCACCCAGGCGCCCCCCATCCCTGATCTTTAAGTTCATTATTCCATATATACCAGGCCTATGACAATTCTTAGCACTGGTACGGTCTTCCCCATTCTTTAAAATTTCCTCACATGCACTCTTCAAAGTTTTTAGTCCCCTCTTTCCATGCTCCCACACATCTCGCCATGCCACTGGCTCTGCTTCCTCATCATTGTTCATTCCCACTGGTATTTCCAACATTCACTGGTGTCTTTTCCCTCTACAAGCTTCTTTCACTTGACATGTTGCCTTTCAGCCTCACTGAGAGCAAACGGTGTTTTTAAAGGAAATCTTTATGCCCCTCAGGGAAGTATCAGAAAACATGACCCAGGAAAGCAGATGAAGGATAGTGGGTGGCAAAGGAGTTTGAAGAAGTCACAAGAGTGTGAAAATAGTTGGAGAGAGATTCAGAAAAACATCAGTTAAAGGCCCATCCGTTTTAAGGCAGCAGATTCCGATTTTTGTGGGCTTATGACACATTTCCAAATGCTAGAAATCTTGGTAGCATAGCTGTGGTGATTGTGTGGCAGGATTCTTTCCCCGAAGATGACCAAAACAATCTCTCTCATTCCACAGACTCTTCTTAAATATAACTTTGGCTCTCCACCCATTGAAAGGTGGGTCTGTGTCCCCTTTCCTTGAATCTGAGTGTGATCTAGGACTCAACTTAGCACCAATAGAATGGAGTGCAAGGAAATTCTAAAGCTAGATCAGAAAAGGGGAGGATCCCTCTGTCTTGTGCCCTGAAGTGCCTGCCCTGGAGCCCTTGGTCGCCATGTAAGCAGCATACCAGTTAGGAGGCTGCCATGCTGTGAGGAAGCCAAACTAGTTCACAGGGAGAAGCCCTGAGGTTATAAAACGAGAGATATCTGGCTGGCCCCCAGATGCTATGGACACCTACTGCTCTAGCTGCAGCTACCACTTGATTAATAGTGAATGAAGATTCCAGAATCATCCGTCAGAGCATTTCCCCAAATCATTAACCCACAGAAACCAAAAATGATAATAAAATAATTGTCCCTTTGAACCACTAAGTTTTGGAGGAGTTTGTCACATAGCAGTAGAAAGTGTAACAGAATGAAAGACTTAAAAAAAAAATACTGAACAAGCCAGGAATCATTCAAATGTGAGCACAACTGCAGAATCGCCACGTCTCATGCAGTCAATAAACACATGCTCAATTTCTTCTACCAGCTCCCCGAAGCAGGGCTCCCTTTGGGGTATTCTCAAGCTCCAGGAAACACTCTCTTTTCTTTGACCCTGGCTTGATATTATGGTCCTATACCCTGCCCTACAGGGCCTTCCTAACCAACCGAATTCTGTTTCATTTAATAGACTTTAATGTAACACCAGAAATATTTGGATCAAAATCTAGTGGCTCACCCATCACCCCCATCTTGGTTTCTTCTTCTTCTTCTTCTTCTTCCTTCTTTTAAATACCTTCTTTCTCAAATTTTCTATTAATGTAGTCATGTGACTTATACAAGTTATAACAAAAACACATAATGCATAATATATATTATGTACTTAAAATGTGTGTTTTAAATATGTATTTTGTATGTATAACATGTATATGTATGATATGTAGTATAATATACACACACATCCTTTTTATATATAATATATATGGCATATATATGTACATATACACACACACATACACACCCACACATCTCACATTTTTCTTATCCATTCTGCTATTGATGGAAATTTAGGTTGTTTCCATGTGTTTGGATACTGTAAATAATACTCCAATAAACAGAGAGGTGCAGACATCTTTTCAAGTTAGTGTTTTCATTTTCCCTGGGTAAGTACCCAGTAGTGGAATTACTGGATAATATGATCTATTTTCCATTTTTTGAGAAGCCTCCATACTGTCTTCCATAGTGGCTGTTCCAATTTACATTCCCACAAACAGTGCAGGAGGGTTCCTTTTTCTCCACATCCTTGCCAGTATTGATCGTTTCTTGTCGTCTTGATTTTATCCATTCTAATAGGCATGAGATGACATCTCATTGTGGTTTTGGTTTGCATTTCCCTGATGATGAGTGATGTTGAGCATCTTTTCATGTCCTGTTGGCCAACTGTATGTCTTCTCTGGGCAAGTGTTTATTGGTTTATTTGTTTGTTTGTTTTTCTATTTATGTATTTTTTTAAATAACCTATAATGTATTATTTGTTTCAGGGGTACAGGTCTGTGATTCATCAATCTTACACAATTCACAGCATTCACCATAGCACACACCCTCCCCAATGTCCACCACCCAGCCACCCATCCCTCCCACCACTCCCCTCCTCCAGCAACCCTCGGTATGTTTCCTGAGATTAAGAGTCTCTTATGGTTTATCTCCCTCTCTGGTTTCATCTTCTTTCATTTTTTCCTCCCTTCCTCTACCTTGTTTCTCAACTTCTTCATATCAGTGAGATCATACGATAATTGTCTTCCTCTAATTGACTTACCTCCCTTAGCATAATGCCCTCTAGTTCCATCCATTTTATTGCAAATGGCAAGATCAAATTTTTGATGGCTGCATAATATTCTATTGTGTATATATACTACCTCTTCTTTAGCCATTTATCTGTTGATGGACATCTAAGCTCTTTCCACAGTTTGACTATTGTGGACATTGCTGCTGTAAACTCTGGGGTGCATGTGCCCCTTCAATTCACTACATCTGTATCTTTGGGGTAAATAATCAGTAGTGCAATTGCTGAGCCATAGGGTAGCTCTATTTTCAACTTTTTGAGGAATCTCTATACTGTTTTCCAGAGTGGCTGCACCAAATTGCATTCCCACCAACAGTTTAGGAAGGTTCCCCTTTCTCTGCATCCCCACCAACATCTGCCATTTCCTGACCTGTTAATTTTAGCCATTCTGACTGGTGTGTGGTGCTATCTCATTGAGGTTTTGATTTGTATTTTCCTCATGCCAAGTGATGTTGAGCACTTTTTCATTATCTGTTGATCATTTGGATGTCTTCTTTGCAGAAATGTCTGTTCATATCTTCTGTCCATTTCTTGATTGGATTATTTGTTATTTGGGTGTTGAGTTTAATAAGTTTTTTATAGATTTTGGATACTAGCCCTTTATCTGATATGTCATTTGCAAATATCTCCTCCCATTCTTTCAGTTGTCTTTTGGTTTTGTTGACTGTTTCCTTTGCTGTGCAAAAGCTTTTTTTTATCTTAAAGTCCCAATCGTTCATTTTTGCCCTTGCTTCCCTTGCCTTTGGTGACATTTCTAGGAAGAAGTTGCTCTGTGGCTGAGGTCAAAGAGGTTGCTGCCTGCGTTCTCCTCAAGGATTTTGATGGATTCCTGTCTCACATTTAGGTCTTTCATCCATTTTGAGTCTATTTGTGTGTGTGATATAAGGAAATGGTCCAGTTTCATCTTCTGCATGTGGCTGTGCACTTTTCCCAACACCATTTGTTGAAGAAACTGTCTTTTTTCCATTGGACCTTCTTTCCTGCTTTGTCAAAGATTAGTTGACCATAGACTTAGGGTCCATTTCTTGGCTCTCTATTCTGTTCCATGGATCTATGTGGTTTTGTGCCAGCACCACACTCTCTTGATGGTTATTCTTTTGTAATAGAGCTTGAAGTCTGGAATTGTGATGCCAACAGCTTTGATTTTCTTTTTCAACATTCCTCTGGCTATTTGGGGTCTTTTCTGGCTCTGTATAAATTTTTGGATTATTTGTTCCATTTCTTTGAAAAAAGTTGATGGTACTTTGATAGGGATTGCATTAAATGTGTAGACTGCTCTAGGTAGCATAGAAATTTTCACAGTACTTGTTCTTCCAATCCACGAGCATGGAAAGTTTTTCAATTTCTTTGTGTCTTCCTCAATTTCTCTCATGAGTGTTCTGTAGTTTTAGGTTATAGATTCTTTGCCTCTTTGGTTAGATTTATTCTTAGGTATCTTATGATTTGGGATGCAATTGTGAATGATTATTGGTTTCTAATTCCATTCTTCAATAAAAGAAACTAGGGTTCCTTGGTGGAATGGACAATTCAAGAGCTAGTGCAGGGAAAATACAAAGTAAGTCTGGAGAATCTTGCAATGCCAAAAAGTAAAGAAGGGCTCAAACAAAAGTATGGAGGCACACCAAAGGTAAACAGAAGTCAATTTGAAGAAGCTCTGTGGAGCCAGAAAAATTTGAGTAACAAAGTAACAGAGCACAAGCATACTTCATTTTACTGCCCTTCTCATTTGTGTTTGACAGTCTATTGCCTTTTTTACAAATTGAAGATGCGTGGCCCCACTATGCTAAACAAGTCTATCAAGTGCCTTTTTTCCAACAGCATGCTCACTTTGTGTCTCTGTGTCACATTTTGGTAATTCTTGCAATATTTCATTTCATTTCATTTGTTACGGTGATCTGTGATTGGTGATTAGGATTGCCTAAAAGCTCAGATGATGGTTATCATTTTTTAGCAATAAATTTTTTAAATTGAGGTATATATGTAGTTTTTAAAGACCTAAGGCTGTACATACTTAATAAACTACAGTATAGTATAAACATAACTTTTATAGGCACTGAGAAACCAAAAAGTTCATTTGACTTGTTTTATTGCAATATTTACTTTACTGTGGTGGTCTGGAATCAAACCCTCAATATGTTTGAGATATGCCTGTATCTGATTATTATTTGAAGTACAAAATAAATATTTATGAATCCCCTTTTACAGATAATAGTTACATTATCGATAATACATATAATAATTGTTTACACATATTACTTGCTATGTCATGGACTCTGTTCAAAACATTTTGTAAATATTATTTTAATCCTTATAGCATCCTATGAGGTAGATTGTATCATTGAAACCATTTTACAAATGAAGAACTCAAAGTTTTTCATGTCAAACCACAAATAGAAAAGGATACCATTTGCACAGCACATTGCAGGCATTGGCAACCATAAGAAATTAGATTTGGGAGACTGGCCACCATAGGCCCTGTCCAGCCACCCAAAAGCTGGGGGCACTGTTCTCCAAGGCACACCAAGAGGCTCGGCTGTAATCTGCTCTGTGTCCTATAGCCTAGGACTTAAGCCTAGATCTAATACTCTACAATCTCTGTTCTCTGCCTCACAATCAAAATAGTAAATGTCAGCACTGTAATAATAATTTTACTGAGATCATACCAAGATCTTACCATTATACCAAACTTCAACGTAGAGTCTCAGAAGTTGTACAAAGTCTCTGTGGGCCCTAAGGAAAATTTAGTCATTAACCTATTAAGTAAAAAGTAAGTAAAGTACTTGCCCAACCAAGCAAGAGATCTGGAACAACCTGCTCAATGGAAAGACACAGCAAAACCTCTCAAGCAGAACCCAGTCAACCTGAACTCTCTGTTCCCAGAATTTTAGCTGAGTTCCACTTCTGGGGAAAGGAACACACAAGGGAACAGGCTGAATTTTTTTCTTGAACTAGAAGAAAAATCACAACAACATCTAGATGTTTTCTGGGGTCATAACAAATTCAAGGTCCAGCATCCAGCCCCTACCACCACACAAGCATTATTAAAACAAAGATTAATGGCACTGTGGGACAGAGCAGACAACACAGTGCAGAGGGAGTGGAATATTCACTACAAAGCACCTGCTATGTGCTAAGAACTATGCCAGGCACCATCCTTTTATTGTTTTTTTCATAGCAACCCTTGGAGAAAAGTATTATTAATATCATTCCACATGTGAACACAAGGTTCAGAGAGGGGAAATAATTTGCTTAAGGTCACACAATTAATAAGAGGTGAATATAGTATTTAAGTCCAACTGGGACTGGCTCCAAAGCCCTTGTCTTTCTTTGTAAAACCATAATCAAGGAAAGATAGTTAAAGGTATATGCAGAGCCCGGAGCTCTAGGGAAGGCTACTCCCTAAAGCTAGAGATCCAGAAAGTGCCTCATGGCTCTATGACAGAATGTAGGTCCCAAACTCCATGTTTGTAAGCAGGGATCAATCCACAACTGGAAGTGGGTGGTCATCCCACTAGTATGATAGAGATGGATAACTCATCAGGAAATAGCTAAAGAGGGAAATGTCAGGGAATCTGTCATAGAAGACTAGATTACAGAGGCGGGCTTCCTATCTCTGGGAAAGCCGAGAATGAGTTTCATTGACATTCCCCACATTCTCCCTGACTACAACCTAACATTTATAGATTGCTTACTATGGGCGGGATACTGTCCTGCTTTTTCTCATGTAATTCTCACATCATCCCTATGAAGGAGATACCATCATTACTACCAATTCATAATGAGCAACTGAAAACTAAATTGTTTAACCAACTGAACTAATGTCAGAAAGTCAAGGTAGAGCCAGACACTCTGCTTCTAGAACCCACTTTCTTAACCACTAAAAGGAAAAGAACAAAGTTCAAATACTGAAGTTCTACCCATATTATTTAATCTATTTAGAATATTAAGTATTATTGCCTTTATAATACTGAATTTTACTTTATGTTGATAATAAATTTTATTAGCATTGAATTTCATTACCATAGTTTTAAAGTTTACCATAGTTTTGAAGTTTAGTGTAACTACAATAGTTGGCTGGTCATAATACTATATTGCGCGTATTATTTTAGTACCGGGTTTTACGGTGATAGTCATTTTTACAGTTCTAGATTTTATCATTGCTGCCATGTTTAGTGTTTTAGTAATAGTTTAATGGTCTGGGTAGAGATAGAAAAAATGAAAATCATGATATTAAAACAATCTCATGGTTTCATATGTCAAGTGAAAAAAAAATGAGCAAATGCAACCCCTTATGGTTAATGCTGCAAATTGGTTTACACATCACCTGTTCAAAAACCTTTTTTTGTGTGCCTTCCTGTACCATAATGGCTAGAAAATGAGGAAAGCTACATTTCCCAGAATCTTTTGTGGCTGGGACTCATTATTTACAGTCTGTGAAGAAATACCTTCTCTCAATCCTTGGAAAACGGAAGTGACACAGATGCCAAGATGACACAGGACGCAACATAACATAGTGATCACACTCCACAAGACAGGATCCTCTGGGGTACTTGGCTCTTCTGGGTAGCTATGATTAAGTTTCTAACAGGTGTTAAGAGTTGGGCATCTTGATTAAGTTTCTAACAGGGGTTAAGAGTTGGGCTCTTCTGGGTAGCTGTGATTAAGTTTCTAACAGGTGTTAAGAGTTGGGCATCTCTGGCAACAAAATTTCTTTCAGATGACTTTCTATAGTAGCTGGGTGCTTCCACTCACTATGTTCTTCTAGCTGTGAAGCATCAATACAAGCTCCCTGGTCCTCATTTAAATGTAATAAACATATTAATGCCCTATAATAAATCCCTTTCCTAAAGTGGATTCTGTTGTTTATCATTAAGAATCTTGGCTAATACACACCCTTCTACGACCTGACAGACTTTTGAAGTGGGAGAAAATAGAGGTTCTTGAGTTTGAACTATCTCCTAATGTGAGAGAACTTTTAATGGTAATTTTGACATTGAGCCTCCTTTTTTTTTTCCATCTAGGGAAAGGGGATTTATCTTTACCACTTAAAATCCTTTGCAATTCATGATGACTTCATCTGGCATTCCCTAAAGGGTCGTTTGCTGGAAATTTGTGCATGCATACATTTAGGATTCTGTGGTTAAATAAATGTGGGAAATAAATGCTAGGTTAAATAAAGTACACAGATTTCTTTCCTGGATAATTTCTCAGAGTCTTTCATTTACTAAGATTCACAGATAATCTTCAAGAAGTAGATAAACTGTGCAATTATTTCCCATACATTTAGCCAAATGTTCTTCTTTTGTGGTTGCTCTCTAAGAATTACTGTTACACAAGATACCTTTTATGGTACTTGCCTTAAATTAATGAATTACCAGAAGAATGAGAATTTCAGCTTCAAGATAGGTGAAGAAAGAGGTTGTTTGGAAACCAAAGTTCATTTGGCACCTTCAGATCACATCACAGAAAAGGACACCTGCTCCTCAGTCTTGAGATCAGTCCTTTTTTTTCAACAGCCCCAACTCTGCTGGAAGCTCTGCTGGGAATATCTGAGCTGCTGTCTCTGTTCTGATGTTCCAGGTATCTACTGATGCACTGCAAATCACCCTGAAACTGTGTTACACAAACAGTATGGAGAATTCCTATATACTCATATACTTATTCCACCCATATTTAATTCCTACACAACCTTAATACATCATCAAAGCTAGGTTAACATGGTATTATACTATTAACTAAACTACAGACACTATTAAACTTTACTGGGTAATCTACTAATGATCTTTTCCTTCCCAAGATCCCATTCAGGATCCTGTATTGTATTTAGTTGTTTCCCCTTACTCTCTTCTAATCTGTAACACTTCATCAGCCTTATCTCTTGTGGTCTTGACACTTTTGACAAGTACTAGTCAGTTATTTGATAGAACACTTCTCAGTTTTGTTCTATATGGTGTTTTCTCCAATTCTGTAACTGGAATGGGCTGTGGTCAAACTACTTACATGGTGTCTGGCTTCAAGGAGGGAAAAGAGGAAACTGCTTGTCCTGTGAAAGCCTGCAGAGCCACACGGAAGCTTCTGTCGGTCAAGGCAAGATAAAGAGCCAGTGAGGTTCAAGGGGAGGGGCAAGAGAGTCCACCACTGAATGTGAGGAGCAAGACTGACCTACAAGAATGGGAGTAACAGATGGTGGCTATTTTGAAGACCATCTACCACAACTGGGTTTTCAGAAATACTTTAAAATCTACTTAACAAGACAACCATGAATACTGGGAATCTGTCACTCCCATACTGAACATTTCTAATGATCTGAAATTTCTTCAAAATAGGATTACTGGCAACTGCTTTGTGTACTTCACAGGGTGTGGTAGCCATGGATGATTGCTGGGAAGATATCCCTTATTAAAGAGGAAAAACGGCCAGGAAGAGTACAGTTAGCTAGCAACTTCCAGATGCTGCATTTTGGTCATCTGTGATTGTATTCATTCTGGGACCACACCCTCCCCGGGCTCTTCCTAGCCAATGACTGAGTACGGCCGTGGAGCTAGAACCAGACAATTTCTGCTTTGTCACAGGATTCTCTAGCAAGCATTCTGTTTAAGAGCTCCCCATCAACCCTGTAGAGACATACCAAAGCTACATTACAGTCTGAACCTCTTCCTACTTATCTCCTTCCTCCTCTGGTCCTTCCAGGGCTGTCAGACCTGCATTGTACTTGAAGGCTCTCTCTGCCTACCCGTGTTCTCTCTCACCTTCATTGTTTGCAGGCATTCCCCTCAGAAAATTCCTTACACTTCTAATTTCATCTTTCCCTCTGCTCCCAGGAGACCTGCCTGGACACACAGAATATTGTGAGGACCACTGAGATCATGGATGCAAATAGCCTGCGAAAACCATAGCAAGAAGCCTAAGTATTAGTCTTCTAAAAAAAATTCAGGGACAAATTTCTTCATACAACTCAATAGCATTTTAGAACTCATTGCATCACTGCTTCATTCATTTATTAACATTGATATTCTTTTTGTTGTTGTTCAAAGAATATTGATATTCTTAGTGATAGCACTCAGCTTAAAAAGATTAGATTAAATAATCCCCATATAAGAAAGCATCTAAATTTGTATTGAATTGAAAGAGAGTCTCATCTAAAAGAGAATTTACCTCTTAAAGAGATAAGTTTCGTTATCTGGGCTATTCTTTCAAGGTCAAAAGCTAAGAGTCTTCCTGTGCTTGATCCTTACCCTGGCATGCCTCCTTTTCTGGGGGATTGGGGACTTGCCGGCTATGATAAATTAGTAATCTGAAGCCCCCACCAGAAGATTCCAAGATGATGAGGTTCATTCTTATTCTTTTTATTACAATAACCTACAAAGCAAGAGTCCTCTGTAGCCAGCCTCTTCCCTGGATCTGCTCCTGTCCATTGTATTCTACACTTGGCAGCAAGGGTTATCATTCTTCTGCTTGATATCCTTATTAACTAAGACTTTTAAGACTAAGTCAAAATGCCTTGGTCTGACCACAGGCTACCACTTGCTCATCTCACTCTGCTCCCTGCAACACGTACACGTGCGCACACAAGCACACACACACACACACATACACACGAGACTGCCTCAGCCATATTTCATCATCCTTGGAGATGCACATTTTTGTCTCACATCATAATACCCCTGAGGTTGGGACACATCTGAAAATCATTGTAAAGCAGGCAAAGTTGTTAACTCATAGTTCTGGCTTTGCAGGGACAAGCATGAAAAGCACCAGTTTCAAAACTGTCAGAATGGGTGTCAGCTTGGAAGAAAATCCCAGAAATAACAGTGGACCACCCTTTTAACACATAAGTACCAACTATTAATGAGGAGGTTGTAGGGGAGGTGGTGAATCAGACGCACTTAGCAACATTACCCAAGGAGGAATAGAAAGGAGGCTACTTTCAAATATGCAGACCCAGCTTAAGGGCTCAGCCCCAGTGGCTCAGTTCTTCCATGAATTCTTTCAAGAAATACTGTTATCACCAATGCTTTTCACCATATTGTGCACAGAAGCTTGCAGTCAATGCTTCGGAATGCAAAACACCTTTCATCGAGCCCTGGATGTGGTACATAAACAGTGAACCTTGGAACACTGAAAAAATTAAATTAAATTTAAAAAAAAAGAAAAAGAAAAACACCTTTCAAAAGAATCTGACTCTAAAAGTGAAGTTTTAGGAATACTGAGAGCAAAGTGTTTTATTTTATATTATTTTAATATATTAAATATATTTAAATTAAATTTAATTATTTATATTATTTAATATATTAAATCTATTTTAATATTTAATATTTAATAATTAATAATTATTTGATTATTTAATATATTAAATATATTTAAATTAAATTTAATTATATTATTTTTTATTTTATATTTATTTTATATTATTTTGCTATATTTGATAGAGTGTTATTTGATAAAATGTATATCCAATTAAGAACTAAAAAAATGTGGAGCCTGGGAAGATGGTGGAGTAGGAGCATCCTAAAATTAAAACAACAAAAAAATGCTCTTTCAAATAGTATTTAAACCCTAAGTTATAAGAAAACTTTATGCCATAGTTATTTGGCAGTATTCTTCTCTTTCTTGGAGGATATATAAAATAAGGGCACATCTTAAAATCAATGGTGTCTCAAAGTAGATGAGATGAGTGGAATCACTTTATTCTGTTGCTTTCTCTGTTCTCTGGACTTTCATGTGTTCTGCTCTTACTTTCTAGAACACTCTCTCTTTGCCTGGTTAACTCCTACTCATCCTCTGGGTTTTAGTTTATCATTTCCATGAAGTCTTCCTTAACCTCCCCACCCCCACCCTCCAACTATTGTGCTACCCCCTGCTACACAGGGGTCTCCAGCATTGATACTGCAACTCTCCCAGCAATTATCACCCTTACTTTCACGGCCCGTATGATCTTCTGTCTCCCCCACAGGCTAAAAAGTCCTTGGAAACAGGGAACACCTCTGTCTTGGCTCACTTTGCCTGGCAGAGTTGGCACTCGATGAATATTCATTAATCAGGGAATAAATTAGCAAATGAATAAGTACCTCCATTGCACAGCACACAAGTCAATTCATTCGATCTTGAATGTGAAGCAACCAGAATTTTATCTCACAGATGGGGAAACTGAGGCACGGAGAGTAAGAGGCTAATGATGGAGCCAAAACTAAAATTTCCAAAAGCCCCATGTTATAGTGACACCTGATGTTTACTTGGCATTTACTATGTGCCTGGCACTGTTCTGACCTCTGTATATGTGTAGTCTCACCTGACTCTCTCAAAAACTCTGTTAGGTAGGAGTGATTAGTATCCTTACTTTATGGAGAGGGAAACTGAGGTGCAAAGTCATCAGTGAAATTTCCTCAGATAATAGAGCTAAAAGTGGCACAAGTCGATACAAACCCAAGCCAACTCCAGAGGACTTTCCACAGCATTAGAGGTGCTGGTAAATGGAATCAGAATATGTAGCAATCGTAAACACTATTAGTTACCAGCAGATCAGTTCTTAAGAATGTGTTTTCAAGCTGGTCCAAAACAAATAGCTTTATTCCAGTGGATATTGATACCAACAAAAACAATTAAATCTCACATAGTTGAAAAGGCGCCCTCAGTTTGACAGAGCCAACTCTCCAAGTAGCTGTGAAGTCCTGGATGAAGAAATTAAACAGTTTCCTTTCACGAGTTAAAAAAAAAAAAGGTGATTCAATGAAAATAAATGCTTAAAATCCTCTGATAGGGTCTGTCACTTTATCTCAAAGCAATTAGCTGGTACACCAAGTGGGAACAATCAGCAGTGATTAGTACCCTACGCCAAATATTGAATTTGAGGATGTAACTTAAACTCCAGTGTTTGCTCTACAAAATTCAAACAATGTTTGGCAAGGTGAAGGGCTCTTGATCCTCCTCCTAAAAGCACAGGTCTTTAATTCCAGCCGTGGACTTTTTTTCCTTTCCTGCTATTGACAGTGTTTGCCTTCGTGGGGAGAGCGAAGCCCAGACTTGTGTGGACAGAAGTTCAACTGGTGGGGAAAAGTACATACCTGGAGGGGGAAATAGCGCTTAACAAGAAACAGGGCATCAGACTGACTCATTCTAAAGGAGGCCTCCCTCACCGTTGCTTTGTTCCAACACTAGATCGGAGGCACAGGCAGAGACTTGCTGAAGTTTAACACTATCAGAAACACTCCAGCCCAGCTATACTGGGGAGGAAAACAAGATCCTTGCCAGATGGGTGTTCGTGCCAAGGCTACTGAGAAAACCTGGAGACACTTGCCAGGGCTCCAGGAAGGAACCAATCCACACTCCTCAGGGTTACAGGGCTGCTGAAACCGTATTCAGTCATCCAAACCTTTGGGAAATGCTTTTCTGACAGGCGGTGGTACCCATTTTCTTTTTCTTGTTTTCTTTTTTTTCCTTTGGCTTTGTAGGGAGTGAAAGTCCTGTGGCTCCAAGGCCATATTTCTATTCCAAGGCATCCAGTGTTTTCAGGCTTCATGATCTCACTTCGAGCTAGATAAATTTGGGTGAATCTCTCAACTTCTTAAAAGTTGAGTTCCCTCACTTATTAGATGAAAATAATAGTGTCCACATTCGAGGATTCAATGAGATTGAATATCTCAATATTCAATAGCGCACTACGTGCTAGGTATAGTGCACTCAATAAGATGAGCTCTCTTGTGATTCCTTTCATGAAAGAGCACCCTCAGGTCAATCAGTTTTTGATCCTCCAAAACCAATCAAATTTTGGGAGAAAGGAAGCTCTTCTACTAAAAGATTTCCTAAAAGATTATTTTCTTGTGGCTTAGGAAATACCTCATGTTTACACAATCAGAACCAAAAATATTTTCAATAGTGGGATAAAGATACAGAGAAATTGCATTCCCAGTTAAGGATGTATTCATTCAATAAGCATTTAAGGGCACCAGTCTTTGAGTAGGGTAATAATCACTTCTTTTTAAAGCACTTTTAACTTTTTTTTTTTCACCAAGATTCTTTCATTTGATCCTTGACCATACTCTGTGGGAGTAGATGGGTATCTTTGTTTACCCTTATAGGTGGGAGTGAAAATCATAGAGAACGCTAGCAGAAGTGGCCTGTAAGATCAGAGACCTCAATATCAGACAGACCTGGGTTTGAGGCCTGGGTCTGTTATCAGCTGTGTTATCTCCTTGAGCAAGTTACCTTTTTGCATTTCATTTCCTCCTCTGTGAAATGGGAATAATATACCTACCTCACAGAATTGCCGTGAGGATTCAGTGAAGTAGAACATGGTAAGATATTTACTACATACTGTCCCTAACACACAGCTTAACACAACTGTCTGTTAGTGATCATCATGGTCTTATTATAGTTTTATTTTTTGTTGTTGTTGCTGTTGCTCAAAGCCATCTAGCTGAAATAGCAGAATTAGGTCTAAAACCCTTGTTTGCTGAATTCCAGTCTAATATTTATGCCACACCAATAGTTTCCAACATGGCAAAGCATGGAAATACCCCTTTCAGAAAATAGGCATGTGAGTGTGTAGTACAGCAGAACAGCTCTTTGGGGAGTTGGAGGGGGGACAGGGCCTGAAGTCTCTACTGCCTGCTACACAGAGATCTCTCCATAACCCCACTCCATTACTACCAAGTGGGCTGCTTGCAGTCATCATCCCCTGAGTTCACCAGGGACTTGATCTCAAAGAGTGAAAAGGGTATTTGGACAATAATGTTTCCATTTGCCTTGTTGTTAGTATCATTTTTGCCTCTTCCTATCGGTCTTGCCCTGCTCCTCATTTCCTATTTGCCTTGGTCCTTTGACCATCACCTTTTTCTGGCTCATGAACTCCAACAATTCTTCCAGTTCCTGACTGTGTGCTAGGACCAGAGCCCTTCCCATTGTGTTCTGCCAGCCAGAATCTGTGTCTGCCTGGTTCATGGAGATTCATCCTCCTCCCTGCCTATAAAAGGGGGAGTGTTTCTGTCCCTCTCCTCATGCCATGCAAACTTCTGCCACCCCTTTCTAGCTCCTTCTCTCACTTTTCAAGAGAGGAAGAGTTACTAATCTGATCAAAATTCTAGATCATTTTTTCATGTCACATGTTTTTTGAGATCAGATTACTGTATGTTAAAGGTAAAAACCCATTACCTCCTCCATGTGTTTGGAAGCACAGATGCAGGCAGCTTAATTGTATCTCCATATGCATGCCTAAGCATGCTGGCCCTTGCCTCTCTGTGTAATTGAGCTGGTCAGAAGGATCCAGACTCAACTCTATGAGACTAAAACTTAGTCTTCAGGCTAAAGTCAGTACTCTTCTAATACCTCCACATTGAAGGTTATTGGGTACTCCCAGGGCTAATTAGATTCCTACTTAACTGTTATTTCTTGACTCTATTTCTACTGGAAAATCAATTGGGAGAAGTGACTGGTAGAGTAGATCTAAACTTTTCCAGGTCCCTGGACATGAAACTATTAAAAAGCCCACCTTAATTCCTAACACCTCTATGACCTTCCTTTTTTATGCCTGGCCCCGTTCCTCTGCTCTCAACGATTCAAAGGTCCCTCATCATATAGCCATCATCTGGTGAAACAAAACATTTTAGACTTCCTAGCCTATCCTCCTTCTGGCCCTGAACCCAGAATGCCTTTCCTGGCTTTTTTTCTGTCTAAATCCTGCTATCCTTCAAGGCTAACCACAAATCCCTCCTCTACCTGAAGTCTCCCATTATCCTGTTGGAAAAAGTTCTCCCTCCTCTGGCTCACACAACACTTAATTTTTCATTCGGTTATAGTGCTTACTTCATTCTGCCTCATATTCCAAAAAATTGTTTACAGCAATTCAGTCTTTCCCACGAGACTGGAAGCAACTCAAAAGCACGGAGCCTGGTTTAGTCATTCCTGATACCAGTCATCCTCTACTGCTGTGCTTTGCAAACCGCTACTGCACAATAACACATTGCAATGTGGGAGCCCAATAATGTCCCAATAAACCCAATCAGAGCCTTTATTTATATTACTACATAGATAATATAATATAATATAATAATACATGTTATATATAATGCATCTGTTGTTTGTAAAGAACAATTGTGTGTGTGTGTGTGTCTACTGCCTGACCAGTATGTATATTGGTGATCAGGTTGAATTGTTAAAGAACCCAGTGTTAGAAATTCCGGGGCCATTGGACATCTTGTGGTCCTCTGAAGCACGAATGGAAACCACTTTGCCAGGAGCAGGAAGGGACTCATCGGGAAGGAACTCATCTTTGGCCTACTTGTGCATTCACCTATTTTCCTGTTTTTTTCCCAACTTTAATTATGAACGAGCTGCTTCATGTGTTTCCCTCTTCTGCTACCAGAATGTGCTGTCCGTGAGCTTTGTGTGTCAGTCAGAACGCTGACGCAGGCAGTGCTAGCCGTCAAGGCTGGGCCTTGGTTCCCCAGGCATGCTGAGGGATTCTGACCCCTTGGGCCAACAGTCAAATTTCATTATGAGTTCCTGCTTCTCTGAGGGCAGTGGAAAGAGCACAGAGTGTGGAGACTGAAGATTCCAATCCAGTTTTATCTGGGTCCCCAGCTTTTTATACAACATTGTGCAAGTTGCTTAACTTCTCCGAACCTCAATATTTCCTTTCTTCCTTTCCCCTTCCCTTCCCTTTCTTTACCTTTTTTTTTCTCTTTTCTCTTCTCCTTTCTTTCTTCCTTCCTTCCTTCCTTCCTTCCTTTATTTATTTATTTATTTATTTTTCTTTCTTTCTTTTAAACATTTTATCTATTTATTTGAGAGAGAGAATGAGCAGGGAGAGAGGCAGAGGAAGAGGGAGAGAGAGAGAGAGAGAAGCAGACTCCCCACTGAGCAGGAAGCCTGGTATGGGGCTAGCTCGATCTCAGGAGCCAGAGATCATGACCTGAGTGGAAGGCAGACACTTAACCGACTGAGCCACCCAGCCATCCCCGAACCTCGGTTTTTTTCATGTGTAAGCTGAGACTGGTGAGACTAAATTGAGTTTTTCTGCAAAGCCAAGTATGGAAATGTTTTGTAGAATGGCTCTCTGGAAAACGAGGTGCTCTCGTTCTCATGTGCCAAACAACTGTGTCTGCTAAAGCAATGAATGTGTCTCCCCCATAGAGAAAGTTGTCAGAGCCCCGTTTGGGATGAAAGGTAAGAAATGACCACAAAAAGACAGCTGGGAAGAAGAGGCTGGATACTAAGTCTCCTTTGGGAACTCAACAAAAACACAAGTGCTTAGAGACCGGAAAATATACCCTTATGTAAATAAGCTGCTGCTTCCTTCCCTCTCTTCTCCAAGACTCTCTCCCACCATTAGATTGACTCTAAGGATAAAGACTCCCAGGAAAAAGGAGCCCTGCCCCGGGGCACCTCTGGAAAGACTGGCACGTTGTCGTTGGCTCCACTGCCAAGGATCTTCCGTCAAGTTCAGTTAAGCAGGCCCAGGACAATGAAGCTGTGTTACCACGTAACATTTCCTCACTTGCTATCTGCAGGCAGGTCTGTGGAGCCAGTAGCCCACAGCTGTGTTTACAACCTCACATCACCTTAGTTAATTAAGGAATTCTGAGCCTGTTGCTCACATTGAATAGATTTCTGTGGCAGGAGATGGTGGCAGATTATCTCTGCAGGAATGCCACACAGCATTTAGGCACTGTTATTGGGGGCAGTGTTGTGGGGATGAGTAAAAAAGGGGGCTGAGAAAATGGAAAGCAAGTTCTATGCATGAGGGCTAACCATTGGCTTCTCCCATTCTGTACATACTCATCAAGTTCAAAGAGGCCCTCAGCTTCCGTTTCCATGACTTGGAAAACATTGGCTCCCACATTATAAATGTGCACACATTTCAGATCAAATGCCATACAAAGTGTCCTACTTCCACTGAAAGAACATATATTCCCTGGATTGTAAGAAGTTCCAATAAACCTGATTAGAACAGTGTAAACAAGCAGCTACCAGATCCCATAGACATTCCAAGGGAGAAAAGAAGGTTATCTCTTATTCTAAATGTCTTGCTTCATAAGAGACCATCCTTGGAAAGTGCTAAAATGGGAAGCAGGAGAATGGAGCTAGAAAATGACCCCAGTCTTCATAGCTTTACTCTCTGAATATCCATTTGTGTGATTGTAATGGCAAATGAATAGCATCCTCAAAACACATTGCTCTGTATGATTAGAGTCAAAAACTGATGGAGGAGAAAGAGTACTTGGTGTTATACACAACTAGTGAATCGTTGAACACTATATCAGAAACTAATAACGTACTATTACTATATGTCGGCTAACTGAGCAAAATAATAAATAAATAAATAGAATTCCACACACAGACAAAATAAATTTCTACAAGAAACAAAAAAAAATTTTTTAATTAGAAAAAAAAAACAAATTAGCTGGCTTAAATGAATATATATATAATTTCATCAAGTTTAGAAAAGATTACCGTAAATAGAAAAAAAAAACCTTGATTTTCATAAGAAAAGAGATTGTTCCTGTTGTTTGAAACTAAAGAAGTCCTTGTGAGTACCAAACCCCCCATCCTAGATGCATAATGCGCATAGTAGAACCCAAAGTTTTGCATTCTGGCTCTGGCGCTAGCTCAGCCAGCTGTGTACCCTTGAACTACTCCTCTCTCTCTCCGGTCTTCACCCTCTTCATCCACAAAAAGATAACAACACCTGGATGGACTCCTTCATTTCCCAAGGCCGGTGATTTCTAACAGGAGGTGGATGGAAAAATCCTTTGCAAACACAAAGCATGAGTGTGATGGTGGAACATTCTGCTCTAGGTCAGAGTATCAAAAGTTTCATTGTTATTGTGTTTTTCTCCTTTTAAGGAGCCTTTAGAGCTCCTTGTTTCAAAACATATTTTTTTTGCTTCAAAACACTTTTTTTTGAAGAAATTGTTTGATTCTGTTCTACTTTGTAATGTTTGGTGGGATGGAGCAGATCAGTAGTTAAGGGTTCCATCCAAAATATGATTTATAGGGACGCCTGGGTGGCTCAGTTAGTTAAGCGGCTGCCTTCAGCTCAGGTCATGATCCCAGCGTCCTGGGATCGAGTCCCACATCAGGCTCCTTGCTCGGCAGGGAGCCTGCTTCTCCCTCTGCCTCTGCCTGCCTCTCTATCTGCCTGTGCTCTCTCTCTCTCTCTCTAACAAATAAATAAATAAAATCTTTTAAAAATATATGATTTATAAAGATAGTTAAGGAATGTCATCCTTTAAAAATATTATTTTAAGAAGAAAAATAAAAGAAATATTAACCTAATAAAGGGAAAATGAATAAGTATTTTATGAAGTAGAACAAATACAAAAGATAATTTAACTCAAGACCATCAAGCTAAGTGTCTAGGAAGTAAACTCAGTACACCATGTCACACTTGAAAGAGCATAGACATTGATATATTTATACATTCCTAGAATAATTGAGAATCTTAACCTTTATAATGAGAAACCATCTTTTACTATGGAGTCACAGAGTTTCATAATATCTATATAGCTGAGAAACAAAGAAAGAAAAAAGCTACTGAAACCCAGTTAGTAAAGACATGGTGAATGAAAGAAACCAGTCTCAAAAGGGGCACCTGGGAGCTCAGTTGGTTCATCATCTGACTCTTGGTTTCAACTCAGGTCATGATCTCAGGGTCATGAGATTGAGCCCCACATCAGGCTCTGTGCTCAGTATGGAGTCTGCTTGTCCCTCTGCTCCCTCCTCTGTCCCTTTCGCTTACTCTCTCTCAAATAAATAAACGGAATCTTTTTTTTATAAGCTACAGACAGTATGGTTCCATTTATGTAACATTCTCAAAAAGACAAGCTACACATCTCCCTCAACTTAGGATGGGGTTACTTCCCAATAAACCCATTGTAAGCTGAAGATATCATAGGTCAAAAATGCCCACCTACGGGGCGCTTGGGTGGCTCAGTGGGTTAAGCCTCTGCCTTCGGCTCAGGTCATGATCTCAGGGTCCTGGGATCGAGCCCCACATTGGGCTCTCTGCTTGGCAGGGAGCCTACTTCCCCCTCTCTCTCCGCCAGCCTCTCTGCCTACTTGTGATCTCTCTCCATCAAATAAATAAATAAAATCTTTAAAAAAAAAAACAATGCCCACCGAATGCACCTAACCTACCAGACACCATAGCTTCGACTAGCCTAACTTTTATGTGCTCAGAGCACTTACATTAGCCTACAGTTGGGTGCAGTCATCTAATACGAAGCCCAGTTTATAACAAAGTGTGGAGTATCTCAGGTAATTTATTGGATACCATACTGAAAGTAAAAAACAGAATGGTTGCCTGAGTAAAGGATGGTTTTAAGTGCACTGATTTTCTACCCTCTTGATCACGTGGCTGACTGGAAGCTGAGGCTTCCCGCCCTGGCCACTATCACCAGAGAAGACCATGCCGTGAATCACTCGTCCAGGAAAAGATCCAAATTCAAAATATGAAGTACAGTTTCTACTGAATGTCTTGCTTTCCCACCATCATAAAGTCAAAAAGAATCCCAAGTCGAAGCAGCATAAGTTGGGGACCATCTGTATGGTGACGATAGATCAGTGGTCACCAGGGATTCAGTGTGGGGGCAGAGTAGGCTTGTAGAGAACTAGCATGAGCAAGTTTCTTATAATGACTGAATGGTATTGAATCCTAACTGTGATGGTTGTTCATCAATCTGTACATGTATTAAAATTCATAGAACTGTACAGCAAAAATAAGTTAATTTTACTGTATCGGTTGAAAATAAAATGTTTAAAAGGGAAGAAAAGAAAAAAAAAGGTCATATCATCTAATCAACGCAGCAGAATGCAGGCCCTATCCTCTGAAATGTCACATTTGCAAATGTATTTGTAAATAAGCTTTATGGCAGCACCTTTCTAACATTAATGGGCACACATATCACTTCAGGCTTTAATTACGATGAAGATTCTCCTTCCGTAGGTCTGGAATAGGGCCTGAGTTTCTGCATTTCTGTGAAGCTCCCGAGCGATGTCCTTGCTTCTGCGTCTGCAGACAGCACTGTCGAATGTGTATGCTTTGGAGAATTCAGCTCAGTTGGAGCAATTATGGCAATTATGTGTCATCATACCAACCACCCCCATCCTTTACCCATAGTGGAGATCACTAACTGTTCAAACACATTTTCCTGCTGAGCCTAGGTCTGACCACACAATACAGATGCTACTCCATAGGAATAATTATGTAAGATGAAGCCTACTGGCCACCCTTGAGCTTAAAAGTGCTGACACGAGTCCCATCCATCAACATTACAGAGAAACCCACTTAGAAAACCCACCTCCTGTCTCGGGCCTTAGTGCCCTAGCTCCAAAACTCTATCCTGGACAAATTAGCCGCAGTTAATTATAGATGTATCTTTCCTTCCAGCCGAGATAAGCAAGCCTGTCTTTCCACCTAGGCTGTAAATGGCTTGAGGGCAAAGACAAATCATTTACTTCTTTTAGTAACACCCTTAATATCCTTTGAGCCACAGTTTCTTCATCTACAGAATAAGGATAATTATGTGACCTCTTGAGGTTGCTGTGAGAATTAATAAGAAATAGAAGATGTGAAACACTTAGAATAGTGCTCTGCAAAGAGCAAGACTCAGTAATTGAAAACTGTTATCATTTTCCCGAAAAAATGCCCAACACAGGGTCATGACCAAGGCAAATGTTCAAAAACGACTGCTATAGGGAAACCAAGATGGAGAGTGACAGGAGCTCTGAACTGGGAGCCAGAAGGTAAGAGGCCACAATACACACCTATCCCTTTACCTCTTGAACTTCCTTTCTTGGATGTAATGAAAATTGGATACATGATTTTTATAATTGATTTCAGTTCTGACATTCTGAATATTGATAATATTACAATAACATTCCTTCACAGCACTGTGGCATTTTAAAAACCCATAGAGAATCCTAAGTAACCAGTTGAGAGCAAAAAGAAAAGCATTATGTAATACTCCCCAAATCTATTTTAGGCAAAACTTCCATTCTCCGCTTTCACTGAGTTACTGGTTTTCTACCACTGGAGGGCGTGCAGGGCTTGGTTGTAAAATGTCCTCCCGGGTTTTTTAGCTCTCTGGCTTACAACTTCAATTTCAATCAAATTGGAATCAGAGAATCAAAGAAATTGTCTCCTTAATTTGACAGAGTTAACAGATGAAGGGCAGCTCGAAGAGATTATGTGAACTGGCAAAGTCAACAGAGAGAAAACTTTACTTAATCAGCCTAGTGCCATTTCTATTTCCTTTTCCCCCCTTTAATATTAGCCCCCGACAGAACCTCACACCACAACCTCTCTGCTCAGTTGTGAGCCTGTCCCTTCAGCTCCTTATCCCTGCACAAGGCTTCTCCAACTTCCCTTGTCTTTTTCCCAAATCTCCAACAGAAACTAGATCCTGGTCTTTTTGAATATGGCCTAGTATGTTAAATGGATCTAGTTGAAAGACAGTCAGAATCCATTCAATGGACTCTAAATGATTTGCTTCATTCTTGATCTGGGATACTAATGGTGCAAGAGATGGGTGTTTTCCAGCCAGCCAGTTTTTACTAAAACCCTAGTGTCCACTAAACACAAGGCATGGGTGGTACCAGGAAAATGAGACATAGTCCCATCCTTTAAAAAGCTCCCAAACTAACTAGGATAATATATGGAATGGGAGGGAAGAGACATGAAGAATGACAAAACTTGAAGGAACTCTCAAAATAAAATATTAGGAGTAGCGTTTTCTTCTCTATTGCTACATGTGACCAATAGACTGAAGTTATATTGAAAACAATTGGGAGGTCTCTTCCTGACTTAAAATGAGAGTTGTGATCAATTATTCATATCTGCTATGGGCACAGAATAGAGTAGGATATGCTTGTCATCACCAACTCTGATTTACAATCCAGGGCTCACTTTTTTTTTTTTCCAGTTGGGGAAACTAAAACCTGGAGAAAGAAAGAAACATGGTCAAGGTCATTCAGCTAAGTGACAAGGAGTACGTTTTCAAATCATAAAAACCCTGCGACAGATCAGTCCAGGAGTAGAGAGTGGATGGAAGAGAAATACCCACATGCTTTGTGTTCTGAAAGCCCTGGCTGGTTTTCCTCCCTCATCTAGCTATTCCTAGAACACCTGGTTTCTTTTTCTAAAAATATCCCAAGATTTCTTCTTCCTTTTTCAGTGTTTTCCTTGTGGAATTTTGGGACCTAAAATAGGGTATTTAACACATACAATTAATAAAGCATAAAATATAGTAAACATCCATAATCTACCACTTAATTTAAGTGGTAGGGGTTACTTATGTGCCTCTCTTTCATGATGCCTTTCTGCCTCCTTGTCAAGAGAAATCTATTATCTTCAACTTTGCTTTTCCCCCCTCATTCCCTTAGTTTATCTTCAGGGCTTTACTATGTATGTATATATCCTTAGACATTGCATTTTTTTGTTGTTTCACTTGGTTTTAAATGCTATGAAAATGGAATCATCCAGTTTGCATTCTTCTACAGTTTGAATTTTTACTCCAAATTATATTTTAAGGATTTCCAAAGTTGTAGTCCATTCATTTTCACTACTATATATTATTCCATTGTATGAATGTACCACAATTTATTTATCCATTCTACTGTCGATTAATACTTGAATAATTTCCAGATTTTCATTGTTATTGTTGTTGAGAATAATTCTTTCAAGAACATGTTTTGCATGTTTCCTTATACAAGCATACAACAATTTCTCTAGAGCAGTTATTCTCAATCAGGGCAGGTTTGCCTCTCGTGGGACATTTGGCAATGTCTGGATACATCTTATATTGTCACAACCAGGGGAATGGGTGGAGGAAGTGGCGGCAGAAAGCTGGTACTGCCTAGTGGATAGGAACTAAGAATGCTTATAAATAGCCTAAAATGCACAGTACAGCTCTGCACAAAGAAGAATTACCTAGTCCCAAATGTTAATAGTATCAAGGTTGAAAAACTCTGTACCAGAGGATATACTTAGAGTGAAATTGCTGAATTATAAGTGTACTCATCTTCAAATTTTCAAGACAGCATCATATTCTTTGCTAAAGCAATTGTAACAATCTCTACACCAATCAGCAGTTTCTATGTCTCATTACTCTACATCTTATGCAACACTTGGTGGTTAAATATTTTTAATATTGGCCAAACTAGTTGGAATACAATGGATAGCATACAGTATGACTATGAATGAGACTGAATATGACTGTTGGCCATTTATGTTTCCTCTCCTGTGAATTTTCTGTTTATGTCATTTGCCCATATCTCCCTTAACTATTTGTTCACATTTGTCATATAGCTTTTTTATATCAATTCTTTGGTAGTTTACTACATCCCAAATATCTTCTCCCATTTAGAAGTCTGTCTTTTTTAATTGGGGCCCCTGAGGAATGTAAGTTAATTTTAATGTGGTTGAATTTACCTCTTGTTGTTACTTACAGTACTTTCTGAGTCTTATTTATTTAATAAATCCTTTTCTCCCCTAGGTCATATGGATGTTCTCCTATGTTTTCTTCTAAACATTTGAAGATTTTGCTTTATACATTTAATGTCATCTGGAATTTATTTGAGCTCTGATATAAAGTAGTATGGAATCTTTTAGAACTGTCCCAGAACCTTCTTTTTCCAGGCCAATCAAAAGTACTTTCCCTTAGGACAGTCAAAGTCTTTTAACTGTGGCTTTACCTAAGGACTTCAGGGTAAGAATAAAAGTCCTCCCTACCCAGTTGGTGGCCTCACTAAATCAGCAGACTGTGAGGAATGAGACCATCTCTGCAATCTTCCCGTGGCCTTTTTAATGCTTTGGTTCCTCTCTATACCCTTCAAGTTCAGGGCCCCTCTCTCCATTCTGGCAAATGTGATCATATTAAAGTGCTAGAGACTCACCACTCCTAACCCAAGAAATCCTGTTTCTTGGAGGACTCCAGGAAGACAAGGAAAAAAGTATTTATAAATGGCAGAACCCCAAGCATGAATGGACACACTGGAGATGTTTCAGGAGGGTTCACACAGACCTACTCCAGAAAAAGTAGAGGCAGCTGCCTACTTGTAAGAAGGGAGACGTTTCTCTCCACACTTCTCATGACTGCAGAAGAGGCTGTGACACCTGAACCAATGGCTCCAGCTGCCCAGTTCTTAGTAGTTAACCAGAAGCAAAGATGGAGTGAGGAAAATGCTCAGTGGCATGCTGGAGTTTGTAGCATAGACTCAAAGAGCCAACTGAGCACAACTTTTCCCCATTTGCATTTGGTGACATTAAATTCAGCAGCTTGAAATTGACCATTGTAGGGGAATTTGCAGCATGCAATTGGTGAACATTAAACTCTACGCTTCTCCCTTCCACCCAACACCAAGTGTTAATCATTTACCAGGACACCACTGAAAGTACTGCAACCCTACCCAGCTATGGCCCTGGGTTACCAAATCTCCAGTGATTATCTCTGTCCCTGGGACAACCCCAAGTCCAAGTTAGTGTGTGAGTCTCTATTCAAACTTAGTCCCTTCAGAGAACAAAGTAGAATCATATTTTTCTCTTGAGCAAGTAGCACCCAGCTCTCAAGCTTTGTGTTTTTTGTATGTGTGTTTCTACTTGCAAGGAGGGGCCTTAAATGGAATCCTGCCCTGGACCTTGCCTCCTTTAGCTCTGGGATACCATGAAGAATTATGCTTAGGAGCTTGGAATTATTGCCTCAGAAGAGGAAGTGGTTACCTGTGAAATTCCTGCACTCATCCCAAAATATATCTGGGCTGTACTCCAAAGGGAGTATATTTATTTGTTTCCTTGCTTGCTTTGAAGGGACCTTATTCAAATTTCTATATATTGGCAGAAAAAATATCTAGGACAAAGAAGGTTCTCTGGTTTAGCCAGTAGCTCCCTGTACAACCTTGAGGAAGTCTCTTTCTGTCATTGAGCCTCAATTTTCTTAGCTGTCAAGTGTGTTTAGATTAGATTAGATTGATGGTTTCCCAAAGATTTTTGGCATTGGAACCTTTTTATGAAATGCAACCTTGGGCCCAATTGCAATATATAAGAAAGATGAGGCGGGGATGCCATGGCTAAAGGTAAAATTGAGTTAAAGGGTGTTCCACTTGGGAGAATAAAGGGAATCTAAAAAAATGATTGTGAACACTGGAAATGTAACAAGATGCAAAAACTGTTTTCCCAGAATACTTTCTGGCAATATAGCATCTTATTGGAAAAATCACTATGGTAACCACATGAGATAGGAGTGAGACCTCCCTCCCCCACCACTAGGTGTACTTCCTTTAAATTAAGGGTTTAAAGTTGCCAAACTATTTCTTAAATTGTAAAGGGCCTGTGAGATAGAGTTTTCTTTGAGCCACTTTGTAAGTTTGGGGCCAGAGTGAATTGCTTTTGATAACAGTAGAGGAGCTAAACATTGTAACCTCCTATATCACCCAAAAGGCAAGGCTTTCTCTCATCTCTAAATGGTCAACAAAAATGTAAAAATACTCTCTTTAAAGAAATGCAACATTATCAGTCTGTCTAGGATGCCTCAGACCTTGATCAAGCCGTAGTTGAAAGGAAGGCCAGAGAGGTATGGACCTCCACCTTTCCAGTTCTCTGCTGGCCCTGGCCAGCCATACTGTCCTTTATCTGAAGCCCGTGGTTTTACATATGCTATGTTGAAAAGACTGGACACTAAGTCTTCCCCAGCTCACATGCTCTATTTGAGTTCCTCTCTAGCTCAAGCTACCATAGCTTCTTTCTTGCCTGGACTTCTACAGCAATAATTTCCTAATAGATCTCCATCTCCACGCTCTGTGTATCTCAGTCCATTTTCCTCATTCTCCCTATTATGATCTTTTAAGCTAAACCATAATACTCCCTCGCTCAAACTCTTCAAGGGCTTCCCATTGTACTTGGAACAAAATCCAAAACCCTTATCATTGGTCCTCAAGCACCTGATCAATGTATCCCCTGTCTTTTTCTCCAAATGTATTGTCTACCATTCCCTTCCCCCTCACTAAGCTCCAACCACATGGACTGTCTTTTCCTTCTTCAAACTTACTGAGGTCTTTGCAGTTGCAGCTTTATGACCCCGGTATGTTCCCTCCCCAGATCTGTATGTGGCTGCTGCCTCCTTCTTATCTCAGTACGAATGTCATCTTTTCAGGTCTTCCATGATCACACAGTAAAATTCCATCCATTTCACACACAGTGATTTTCCCCCAACAAGGCATTCTCCCTCACAACTTCTGTTTTGTTTTCTTCCCATCCCTTATCACTAAGTAAAGTTATATTGTTTACTGTTTGCTTGTTCCTTTTTTTGTGTTTTCTTCCAGGATGTAAGCACCGTGAGGTTGCCCTGACTGCTTCACTCTAACTTGTGACTCTAGAATCCATTGATTCTAGACGATCAATAAATATATGTTGAACAATGAATTAATTTAATGTTGTTCAGTATCTTAATGTAAGTGGTGGCAACAGAATTCGACCAGGCCTGTCTTGGATGCTCATAAAAGCTACATTTTCTCATTGTTCTTATGTTCCAATGGGAGGGTTCTGCTTAGTACTTATATCCCTACCCCTTGAGGGAGATGTTAACTTCACCCTGAATTGACCAGAAATTCAATGAAACTCCAGTGCTCTGCACTACAAGTAAAACCAGCCATGTTCTTAACTCAACTCTTTTCCTTCCCACATACATATTTTCTTGACCTGAAGGATACTGGGAAAAGATCTGGACTAATGAGAGAACTATTTTGTTCTCCAAAATAAAGCTACTCTACAGGGAGAATTCCAGCATATGGTCTCATTCTGCCAACTCCCCTGCTACATAAGCTCTCTCTGTGAGCTGTGCCCTATTCTGTCTCTCCAGCTATGCATATGTGTCCCTCTGACTCTCTGCAGTGATTGCCAAATATCTCTTAATCTCCTTTGTTATTTTAGTCTTCAGGTTTTGTTTTCCTTTTTTTTTTTTTTTCAAACTCAAAGGAAGCCTAAATTGGGCAAAGCAGGTTTGCTCAGTTTATCTTCAGATTTGCCTCAAGGGAAATCTGGGTACCAATCACATAAGAAGATGACACTATTCTTGTTTTAAAGAGAATCCTAGCCCCTAGTTTGGACCCCAAAAGCAAGATCTGGCCTTTAAAGCTTAATACAACTTTTGGTTTTCTCAAGATCCCCCTGTTGTATGTGCTTTCAAAAGAGTCTATTAACTGAAGATGAAAACAAGTGACTAACAATTCTGTTAGGACCATAAAGACAATATACTCTGCCCTGTCCACATTGCTCTAGGTTTTGCAAAGAACATTCCCTGAATTCACTCTCTTCCTTAATTATTACACATGTTGCTATACAAGTTGTTCATTAGGAGATTTCGATTGGATAAGAAGTTCTGACTTTCCGTCAAGTCCTGCCCCCACCATATTAATAACCTAGCTTTTTTGAAAAATAATTTAAAACAACTTTTAGGGGCGCCTGGGTGGCTCAGTGGGTTAGAGCCTCTGCCTTTGGCTCAGGTCATGATCTCAGGGTACTGGGATCGAGCCCTGCATTGGACTCCCTGCTCAGTGAGGAACCTGCTTCCCTCTCTCTCTGCCTGCCTCTCTGCCTACTTGTGATCTCTCTCTCTCTGTCAAATAAATAAATAAAATCTTTTAAAAAATAAAAATAAAACAACTTTTATACTGTACGGGCTAACAGTAAGCTCTTAATAATTTGCCCAACGTATGTCCTGAGACCTTTACAAATCTCTAATTTTGAGACTATGCATGGCATATGATTTTCCCTGGTAAATGTATATTTAATCTTGCAACGCGATCCTCATCTTACTTGATCCCAATTGAGACAACTGACCACTCCATCCGTTTTGAAATATTCTTCCTTTAGTTTCCATTCTGGTAGCTCCCTTTCAGCTCCTTTACTGGTTCTAACTCCTCCACTAGACAGGTAGTTTTGGAGTCCTCAAAGCACAGTGCTGAGGTTTTTTTCTTATCACTTGACATTTTAATCATAAGCATTTTTTATTTGAGGTGCCTGGGTGGCTTAGTCAGTAAGCGTCTGACTCTTGATTTCCACTCAGGTCGTTATCTCAGGGTCTTCAAATTGAGCCCTGCCTCGGGCTCTGTGCTGGGTGTGGAGCCCGCTTAAGATTCTCTCTCCCTCTGCCCCTCTCCCACTCTCTCCTTCTCTAAAAAATTAAAAAATAAAAATGAAAAATAAGGGGTTTTATTCATTTCCAAGGCTTCAAAGACCATCCATATGCCAATGATTCTCATATTTATCTCTCCATGTCAGATAGCTCCTTTGACCTCCCAATCCATTCATCTAGCTGTTTATTTTATGCCTGTGCTTGGATATCTGCTAAATGTATCCATATTAAACACATGATTATCTCCTTCAGGCTTTTACTGTGGTAGTCTTCCCCATTTCAACAAATGTCACCATTATCTATCCAGTTGCTCAAGCTAGGTAACCTGAGTCATCCTTGACTCTTCTTTTTCCCTCATCATCCCACATCCAATCCATTGCCAGGTCCCATAAGTTGTACTTCTAAAATATTTCTAAAATATTCTAAAATACTTCTAAATATTTCTAAAATCTATTCACTTTTCTCTATTACCCACCCAAGTCTAAGATGTCCCCTTCCAAAGCATTAACTATACAAATATTAATTACAAAAAGCAGCCAGGATTATCCCTTAAAATTATACATCAGTCCATGTCACTCTCTGGCTCTAATCTCTTTGGACTGTAATAAAACCCCAGATCCTTTGCAGGTCTCACAAAGCACAGTATGATCTGGTCATGACTCCTCTCCTGACCTCACTTTGCCTACCACATTATCCTTTCTGTTCCTTGAAATGTATGAAATCAGTACAGAGAAACCTTAATGAACTGGAGTGCCCTGGGTAAATTGAGGAATAAGAAAAACCAGTTTTGGGACGCCTGGGTGGCTCAGTTGGTTAAGTGGCTGCCTTCGGCTCAGGTCATGATCCCAGTGTCCTGGGATCGAGTCCCACATCGGGCTCCTTGCTCGGCGGGGAGCCTGCTTCTCCCTCTGCCCCTGCCTGCCTCTCTGTCTGTCTGTGCTCGCTCACTATCTCTCTCTCTAACTAACAAATAAATAAAATCTTTAAAAAAAAAAAAAGAAAAGAAAAACCAGTTTTTTGTTTCTTCTATTTTAGGTTGAAAATCTTTCTAAGGGGCACCTGGGTAGCTCAGTCGTTGAGCATCAGCCTTCAGCTCAGGTCATGATCCCAAGGCCTGCATCCGGCTCCCTGATCTTCGAGAAGCTTGCTTCTCCCTTTCCCACTTCCCCTGCTTGTGTTCCCTCTCTCACTGTGTCTCTCTCTGTCAAATAAACAAATAAAATCTTTTTTTTAAAAAAAGAAGAAAGAAAGAAAAGGAAAAAGAGAGTCTTTCCAGAAAATATGAATCTACTGTGGTGCTCTGCCTGGAAGTCAAAGTTGGCAAAAATGACACTAATGTTCTTTGTAAACTGAAAACCTAACAGAGCATTGGCATTGTTTTTCACCAGTAATAACTGCCCCAGTTGTCCCTCAGGGGAGTGGGCGAAGATGAAAAATATATAGAAATGAATTACTGTTTTCACAAAATCAGGAGGATTGGCTCCTTGCTATTACTGATTTTGCATTTTTGAGAGAAATTATGCTGCTTACCTCGCAGTCTACTAATTGGCCTCTTGCTCTTAACAGTAGAGAGCAAGATTCTCAGTTAACATACATTGTTTATCAACCTCACTCGGTCAAGAGCACTTTCACCTGTGTATGTATGAGCACTTACATGTGCATCTCCAGGTCATAGGAAAGTTATTTAAATTTTCCAACCCTCAGTTTCTGTATTTGTGAAAGCGGATGATACAATCATGGCTCGTTAAGTCTATATGAAAGCATTTTGAACCATAACCTAAGCTGATGGCTATTATTGGCAAGTATGGAGGGGAAAGATGCATAAGTAAATCTCCCTCTTTGTATTTTACTTCATTTTCTCCCAAGCCAAGACTATATCACTTTGCTATTACTAGTTGTTAAGATGTTAGGCTCATAAGTACTATATAATTTTGTTTCCCAGCAATATCTTTATACTTTCTAAAATAGACCCTCCAGGGTTAGGCAGTGGTTAGGAAGACCCTTTTCGTGCCACAATGGCCATGCTTTGGCGCCTTGCAAATTCCTCTTTCTGGACATAGATGTTTTTGAAACAGTCTGTTGTTATCTCAAGGCCTTGCCCCTGTGTTTTAGATAAGCTGGGACTTTCCATCAATCTTCTTTCTTGCTCATGGTAAACATCAACTCTCTCAAAGTATGCCTTGTCTCTCTTGTAGGGCTCCAAACAAGTCAGATGTTCAAACAGAAGGCTCCTGACACTGCCATGAAGAACGATGGCTCTGGGAGTGGTTTTCTATGTTACACCAGATTTGAAGGCCAAAGGGTCAGCTTGGGCAACTTAAGTCCTCCATCAATAATTCCAGCCAGGACAGGATCATCAATTCTATTCATCTCAACCAAGACCTATGATCACTCCACTGGAGACTGAGCTAATGGCCCTGTATAATCTAACACTCTTCCGCTTACTAGATTAGCCTCAAAGAGAAAATCATGGGCCTATCCAAAGCCAGCAAGATTTAAAGAAAGTTGGGGAGTTTCCAGCTGCGCATAGAAAACAGCACCATCACAGTAAGGGAGATAAAAATGCAGGGAAGAGGTAGATCACTTTGGGAAAACTTCCTGAACATATTTTAAGATTTATTTATTTATTTGAGAGAGATAAAGAGTGCTGGCAGGAGGGGCAGAGGGAGATGGAGAGAGAGATTCTCAAGCGGACCCTGCTGAGTGTGGAGCCCAATATGGGGCTCAATCTCACAACCTGACATCATGACCTGAGTCGAAATCAAGAGTTGGACACTTAATCAGCTGAGCCAAATGGGATTCAATGTCTAATGCAAGAGGAAAAGATCGTATGGACATTCCTTTAAGTTCCATGATGAAATTATACTGCAAATCTTTGTAAACAATTTAGTTATAAAACCACAAAATGTAAAAAATGGCCCTTCTATTTCTTTAAATGAAAGATATATGCTACCAAATTAGAGGTCACTGACCAAACACAATGCTGACTACTTCAGAAATTCTTGAATATAATGACTACCTCACTCTTGTTTTTATTAGTATTCATTTTTAAACAAAAAAAGTCAATAAAACTCCAGGTCAATGTGTAAGACATTATAAGATCAATTAGTAAAAACTGTATATACCAGTAGGGTTACACTCGGTTTCAGTTATTAAGGGAGAGAACACACACATGTGAAACAAAAAAAGTATAATCTGTAGCCCTAGAAGAATGGAAACAGAGATATTTAAAGAAAACCAGTTGTCGACTGTGCAGCAACACTGGTATGATACATACCACTCTGCGATTCACTTTGAACTGGTGGCAATGTGAAAGTGACATGATATGTCATCAGGAGATTTCTGTCCCGACAAGAGATTACTAGAACCCTGGGTCTGGTATGTGTATCTCATTTTGTTATGGTAAAGTGATCTGAAATAGAACAATAATTGTTTAAAAGGTCTGTGTTTATAAGGAATTTTCTTTTTACCTTCCAAAAAACTTCTATATCTGTTATTTTCTGTCCCCTTCCTTCCATGGTCTAGGCAGAGACTTGCCTGTGAGGTGAAAGATAAGAGTAAGGCTCCAGGTTTTAGAGGACCCATTCTGGTCACATGTCATGTCGGAGGTCAGAGTTTTAAGGCTCCTTGAGTTGCCTTCTACGTGATGCCAAAGAGTGCAATACAAAGATACAGATACCAGAATTTAAGATAATTCTGGGATTGCTATAATTTTCATTTTGTTTCTAACAGTTCATGCAGAAAGGTGAAAAGGAGCCTTTGCTTCAGAGACAGCCTTGAAAAACCATGCTCAAACTTTCTATTTCCCTTTTTTCTCCCATCACCTCTTCCCCTTCTTTCCTTCCCTTCGTTTGTCCTTTTTCCATGAGTATCCATATATTTAACTTGTTAGATTTTCAAATATAGCATCCTTTGCAGAACTCAACTGACATGTTAATTTATCTTTAACCAGAATGCAATGCATAATATTTAATTTCCCAAAACAAAGTCAGACTATTATTATTTAATATTTTAAACTGATGAATTTAAAATGAAAATAGAAAAATGTGAGTCTTTTTATTTTTTAAAAATCTAAATGCGTAAATTTTTCCCCAGAATCAGTCTCCTTTTTTTTTCTTTTATGGTCCAGAGCAGGAAAAAAAAAAAAAAAAGGAATATGCAATTAGCAATTAAGTTTGCATGATGAGGTCAACAACACTTCTGGCTGGCCCTCTGTGTTATCCTCAAGCTCCCCCCAGGTTTGTATATGAACACCAACATAACAAGAAAATCCCTCTCTACCTATAGCTTTTAATTTTAAGAAGTAAATAATGCATACAGACACAAACATCCATGTACCATCTCTCTCTCTCTCTCTCTGCTTCCTAAAGGAATCAGGGGCACAAGGTTGATTAAGGCCAGAGGGGTAAAGAGGAGAGAGAATCAGAATGGCTTTCAAAAAAATCAATTCTACCCAGAACATTCCCTTTCTCAAAAGCCTGAGTGTCTATCGACAGCCAGCAGAAGAGCCCAGCCCCTTAGAGAGAAGTTCAAGAGCCCCACTCTCATCCCTCCCCCGTCTCCTCTCCCATCCTATGCTTTGCAGCAGCCACTCCAGTCTGCCCACATTTCTCCATGCACCCTCTGCTCTTTCATGCCAATCCCCACACCATACCGTGGGGTCCCACAGACAATGGCTAGTCTCGTAGTATCTGTACTCTTGCCAGCTTGCAGAATGCCTCACTCATATTATTGTCCACGAAGACTTATTAAATTGAAGTCTCCAAATTTGTCATTTTTTTTTTTCTTCACACTTCTTGTTGGTAGGTTGAGAAGTCACTCTGTATGGGCTGAAGCCTTGGGGAAATGCACAGTCATGGATGAAATGCAAGTTAGTATAACTTTTCAGAAGAGGAATTGAAGCATATATTTTCAGAAGTGAAGCTGTCACTCCTGGCCTTGCAACCCCACTTCTGAATATGTATTCTCAGGAGTAATCCTGTATACCTACAAGCGAGTCTATCACGGGAATGTGTATTAAGATCAAAATGTCATGAAAAATAAAAATGTCCAGCAACGAGAGATTCATAAACTGAGCCATGGCTCACTCAGACTGTGGAGTGGAACAGAATCTAGCACCAGGAAGACTGTATGTTCAATGAGCATGGGGCACTGAAAGGTGAACGGAAAGGAAGCATTTGCAGCTTTGAATCGATGGCAATGTTATATTAAGAAATTAAAAAAATGTAGTCTGCATGTTGTACTCAAATTTTTCAAACAAAGAAATGTAGTTTATCCACAGAAAATGTCTAAAAGAACAACATATGATTATTTTTAATTAGTTCAGTAGCTATGAGCATATTAAATGAAAAAATAAAGATACGGTGACATTAGGAAAACCCTGCACCTTAATAGGAACATGTCAAAGCACCCTATGCAAGCTTCCATCCGAATGAAGCAACACAGAAAAAGGACACTAGCATAACATCTGCCAGCTTGCAAGCCACGGAAAAGTCTTAGCCATGTCAGTGGGAAAACACGGATATGTGCTAGAAGACTCCCCACCGGGGAAAGCAATGACACCCCCATTACAGAAGCAATAAGTCTTTCTATAGGCTCATGCATTTAAAAGAACTAAGAATTTTATTGCTTTTCCCCCCCACAACTCCTCCTTTTATTATTGCATCCATTTCACTGCCCACACGCTCAGCTCAATCTACTTCATCAAAGCAGGAATGAAACAGTTTTCCTACATCCCATTACCCCCCAGTCCCATCTTAATCAGGTTAGCTTGAATCCCATTCATCACCCTGAAAAATCTCAGCTAGAACATCCTAAAAATACACAGAGAAAGATAAACAGAAAACCCAATTATACTTTCTTGGACATTTCAACCCTCTAGTGGGTTTTCAAATTCCATTCTAGGTCATTATTGGGTAGCTGCATTGATTCACTACTAACCAGTCACCCTGATGGCTTAAAACAGAGCTCTCAGTCTGCAAGAATGAAGATGTTATCACCAAGAAAGTGAAGGGCTTAGGAGACAGCTGGTTGCCTTTATAGGAACTGACGTATCTGGAAGGAGACTCAGCCTGGCTTCTGAATATAAACAGGAATTAGTAAGGTAGAAGCAGAACAAATAAGCACAGTGATTGAGAGACCTTTTCCAAAGAGCAGGCCCCTGTGAAGGAGGGAAGAGGGCCAGACACCCAAACTTTCCCTAAGGTTTCTGTCAGACTCAGAGTTAGGGAAAGGAGGACAGGCTTTGGAGTTGGCAAAACCAATTCAGAATCCTGGTTCAGCCACCTCACAATTGTACGTGCTGGGCAAGTTAAAAAACTCTCAGAGCCTCAGTTTTCCTGCCAGGAAAATAGGTGCAATAACCCCTTATGGGGCTGTTGGGAATAATTAGAGCTAATATAGGAACTCCTAATATCAGGCACGTAGTGAATACTAAATAAATGGTTGATATGATTGCTTGAGAAGGGGTAGAGAAGCCAAGAGAGATACAGGAAACATTTTGGGGGAAGAGAAGATTTCCAAATATTCTCTTTTAATTTCAGATCAGCCAATATCCAACCAGAGTAGAAGGCACTAGCTGAACTCACTCTCTTCCATTCAGCTAGAGGTCAGTGTTACTCCAGTCTCCCTGAGGAAGAAAGCAAAGACACTACAGCTTGTTTAGAGACTCTGTCTGCCTCTCCAGCCTCATGCTCCTTGGTGTCTTCCTACAATTTTCAGGATGGGTTCACCATCATCAATAAGCGTCTCCATGTCATCAGAAAATTTAATCAAACCTCCAACCCATGGCTGTGCTTTGAGGGATTTTGAGGCACAGTTTAAAAAAATTAAGAGGGGAAGGGATTCAACAGAACAAGAACTACCAGTTGCAACTGGCATTCTTCACGGATGGTGCATTTGAGTTATTGGAGTTTAATCATAAACCCATCATTTGGAAAAGCAAAACTCATTGATGTTCAGGGGACTGACATTTTGCAGCTTGCCTACTCTCTGCCAAATGAGGTCTCACTTGTCTGAATTAGGCAAGAAGAGAGTCCAAGGTCATTGCCAGGGGCCTCCCTGGATCATTCCCATCACTTTGCATGCCAGGACAATCTCTTTCTGTCTGTCTGTCTCTGTTTCTCTCTCCCTCTGTCTCTTCCTCTCTCTGTCTCTCCCTCTTTCTGTCACTCTGTCTCTCTATCTCTGTCTCTGTCTCTATCACACACACACACACACACACACAGTTCTCAATGAAAATGATAAAAGCAATGGCTAAAGTAAAGTGACAAATAGCCTTCCCGGAGCAAAAGGCTCACTGGCCTGGAAGGAATCTCAGACATCATGTCCCCTATCTGTCTGATAAGATTTCATCTCAAATCTTTCCTGGCTGAACGGAGATCAGGCCAGTCTAAAGGAACACTATAAACTCGATCCTCTCACATTCATTCTTTCATGCATCCCAACAATAGACATATATTAAACACTAATAACAATCATAAGAGCCTACATTTGTTAAGCCCTTACCCTGCATCAAGGATAATGGTGAGAAAAACGGGCAAAGTGCTCAGAGCTAGAGGCCTTCCATAGGAGGATGATATTAAATAAATAACTACAATGAAACTTTATAATTACAATCTCTAGCAAGAGCTGTGAAGGAAAGGTTCAAGGAGTTTTAAGAGTGCCCAAGGTAGAGAATGGACTTCATCTGGAGAATACCTTGGTTTGTTCAGGGAACTGGTTGTATTCTCAGAGCAAGTGGATCAATATTCCAGAGAGGGGGGACAGGGGGCTGGCCTCATGAAGCATAGAATGGATTGGTCTTAGGACACCTGGGGGTCTCAGTCAGCAAAGCACCTGCATTCAGCTCAGGTCATGATCCCAGAGTCTGCTTCTCTCTCTGCCCCTCCCTTCTCTTGTGCGCTCTCTCTCTCTCTCTCAAATACATAGGATTGGCCCCTATCCTGAGCAGGGGGAAAACACTGAAGGATACCCATGGAATTATATCTTAAAATAAGGCAGAGAGCATATGGCTAATATTATCCACCTCATCACAGCTTAGACCTCTGGAGTCCAAGGCTGTAGAGTTAGAAGCCCTGAAAGCTAACCAGTGTCACAGAGAGATAACATTCTATTTGAATTCCCCATGGCAGCCACCATTTCTCTGAGGCCATTTGTGGCCTATGATCATTTGAATCTGACACCCTTACTGAATTTCCCCTGACCTCCCTCTGTTGGCAGCTGGGGAGAGGCAAGTAGTCAAAATAAGGCACAGACAAATAACCCAAGTCCAAGGCAAAATAGTACAGGTGTTATAAAGGGGTACTGAAATGGAGTCAATAAGGAAAGTAGAGTTGAACCAAAAGATGTAGGATCTAGACCCTGGGTCCAAGTTGTGAGTGTGCCATTTATTAGCCTGGTGACCCCGGACAGGTCACCTCTATGAATCTAAGTTATTTTGAGATCCTGAGAGTGAGTTCTGTGTAGTGAAAAGGCTATTGAGAAAGCTATCTCAGATTTTTAAGTTAATTAAGTCATTAAAGTTACACATAAATTTTCTTCTTGGGTTTACATTCTGCTTACAAATCTAACTTTTCTATTTAGAAGTGAAGCAAATTTTCCCCTACTTTTTTTAGTCTTTTCGTAAAGGTGATTTTATTAAAGCACAGGGACAGGGCCCAGGAGCAGGAAGAGCTGCCTTTCTTTAGTCACTTCTAAAGAGCCTTTGACCAATGTTTGGTTAAGATTGTAAACATAAGTCACTGAATCTTTTCAAACAGTTTAAATTACATTTATAAATTCAATTTTCATTTTTAAGCACATCAACTGTCTGATCAACAAATGTTCCCAAACATTAATCTAATGAAATCTGCTTCTAAATGTGACCGACATGAATTTCCACTTAAAGTTGGGAATCTCAATAATTTGTTAGTTATACATTTTAAATTAGAATTATGAGTATTATTTAAATAGGCCAAATTTTTTTAAACATTACAAGCATGTAGGTATATGAAATATGGTCTCTCTTTATTAATACAAAAATATTTATACTATGGTTTTGATTATTTTAGACATGCATATATGTAATCTAAAACTTCCAGGAAATGAAAGATGCTTACCCAGTAAAAAAAGACAATCATCCCTGCTAACTGAAATTACCTTACACAGAGCTATATGGCTGGAAATATGATCTGGAAATTCAGGCTTCCTGGGTGGCGCTTTTTACAAAAACTAAAAAAACTATTAAATCACCTCAAGAAGTAGGGAGAGTTGCCATCTCAGCATTCCTGGGATTACTAGTGATCAGAGATTTTGGTAACCTTGATGTGACATCCTGAACTCCATTTCTAAAGGTTATGTCAATGATTCTGGAACTTCAAAGTGAAGCATGGTCACATCCTGGGACTTAAATGATATGCACACAGTGATTTTACCTCACAAATGTCTCCAACTCAACTCACCCTGACTCTTGATTACACTAGGCATTTTCTTTGGCTCTTAACCTTCCTGTATGTCTCTTCCATTGGATGTTATAGACTTTTGAATGTAATAGAATCCAAAGTTAAGTGAATGTCTTTTTCTAACTCTTAACAGAATGCTGCATTCTTTGGCTACTCAATTTCAGAGATCTCACAAGATTTTCTCTGACTTGTAGTCACAATTTATGAAGCTAATCTACTAACACCCTCATGTCTCTGGCCTCTGTGTTTCTGCTCTTGGTATCATAGAGTTGCAAAGAATTAGATGACTAAATGCTCATGAAGGTCACTTCGTGATCCATAAAGCACTGAAGAAATATTAGTGCCCAGGAGAGATCAAAGCACAGAATAGATGATGATGATAGATAGATAGACAGATAGATAGATAGATGAATGATAGATAAATAACTCAGAGAGAGAGAGAGAGAATGAATTAAGTGTAACATGAGAATATGGAGAAAGGAGTGATTACTCCCAACCAGACATTCAAGGAGAGCTTCACAGCTCTCAATGAAGCATTGAGATGGACCTTAACAAATGGAGAGGATTTTTTTTTAAGATTTTATTTATTTATTTGACAGAGAGAGAAACAGCAAGAGAGAGCATGAGTGGAGGGTGAGGAGAGAGAGAGACAGGCTGGCTCCCCACTCAGTGGGGAGCCTGATGCAAGGCTCCACAAAGGGCTCCATCCCAGGACCCTGGGGTCATGACCTGAGCTGAAGACAGATGCTTAACCAACTGAACCACCCAGGTGCCCCCAAATGGATAGGATTTTAACTGACTGGTATAATGATGGGGATGGCTGCAAAGTCCATTTGGCAATCTTTACAAAACGTAAAGATTATGCTGAATAGCATAAAGCTAGCACTGAGTTTCAGGAGAGTCAAGGCTTCTCTTGGCCTGCAATATTCTTCCAGCTCTGATCCTCCTAGACTTCTCATTTTCTACACTTGAATGCAATTTTAATTCCATATCTTCATTACTTACAACTGCTCTTACCATGTCGAACATGCTCCAGGAGAATGCTGAGGGAGGCCCAGTACTCTCTCCTGAGTAGGCTGATAATGTCCAAATCATTAGCTCTGTCCAACATGAGGGTTTCCCATGACTTCAGATATAAGGACTTCTTCTGGGTAGTAAACTGATAAAATTCATATGCGAGTAGAACTAGTCATATGTGCGAATCCTCCAAGCAACTGCTGTAAATGTGTAATGATGCTTTGGGGAACACTCAAACTCCCATCCAGATGATTTAAGTATCCAGGCCCTTTCCATGTCTTGAGGCTCATAGTCAATTTTTAAAAAAGAGTGCCAAACAGTTTTTTAAAAGTTATTCTATGCATAAAATATTTATACTTAACAAAGTTAGGCTTTTAATGCTCAGTCGGTGGAGCATGTGATGCTTGCTCTTGGGGCTGTGAATTCAAGCCCTATGTTTGGCCTAGAGTTAGTTAAAAAATAAATAAAGATAAAAATTAAATTAAATATGATATCATGGGGCACCTGGGTGGCTCAGTTGGTTAAGCCTCAGCCTTTGGCTCAGGTCATGATCTCAGGATCCTGGGATTGATCCTCACATTGGGCTTCCTATTCAGCGGGGAGTCTGTTTTTTCCTCTCCTCTTCCCTCTGCCTGTGCTCTCTCTTGCTTTCTGTGTCAAATAAATAAAATCTTTTAAAAAGATATGATATCACTGTGTCCTTCCAACATTAATTCTAGGATTCAACTATTACTTCATAGTATACAGTTACTGTGGTTCAGTCTAACATAAGTAAACATAAGTTTAAAGATATATACGGAACATCTTCCTTTTTCAATCATATGTGGGCATTTCTAGATAGTGTAAAATACCCAACTTTGAAAGCTTCTAGGTTCTGTGACGCTTAAAGCTAAATGACATCCCTAGCTCCCAAGGACCGCCCCCACAACTCTGATAAACCCTAAGCAAAACCTTCACAGCCCAAGAATTTAATAAGCAGAAATGTTATTTAATGTGCATATGTTACAAGCATTGTTCATGTGTTTAATGAAGCTTAGTTAGCTTCCATATTCTAAAAGAAGATGATCAACAGCTCCTTGGGAGCTCTGTGTACCCTAGTGAGTGTGGGACCAGCTAGCAGGCTTCCCTCTGTGGTCATCAGACAGGGAGCTACCATCATGCTAAGGGATCCCCTAAATTCCTCAAGAGGAAAGTCATTTGTCTAGGGCCATCCAAAGTCTTCAGAGAACACCACTTTAACTTATTGGCCTTAGGGATGGACCGCAAAGGGTCCTGGCACAAGCATGGAGAGCTGCGCATTCTGAATACAGACAGACTTGCCATTAAATGTCTTGTTATCAACACAACCTCCTACTCCTTCTCCTTAAACTTCTTGTTTATTTCCTCATCTTTGCCCAGGTTCTACAAGAAAGATGAGCCCCCTTCCTCAGCTGAGGTGCCTAAACTATAGTTCTCTTTCTTTTGTGTCTTCAGTCTGTCTTCCACCTTCCAGAGATGTGTTCTGCCTCACCAGGAATGCACATTTCCAGATGATTTCATGACTAGTGTGTTCTCAGCATTCAGCTCTTAGCTCAGATACCACCTCCTGGGGAAGGAAGGCCCCCTATCTCAAGTAGCTTTCCAACCCCAGCCCCTCCCTTGTCCCTCTGCCTTCTAGTCTTCATATGGCATTTATCACTCTCTATAATTACCTTGCTCATTTATTTATTGCTGTCCTTATCCCTCACCAGAATTCAAATTCCAGGAGAACTCGTATCTCACCTGTTAAATTTTGAATTGTGTCATCAGATTTTAGGCCCCTGGCAAACAACTGGCATTCAGTAAATATCAGTTAAATGAATAGAATCACTCGTTTCTTTGCACAGCAAATGTTCATTAAAAGCATATCAGGGGGGTGCCTGGGTGGCTCAGTCCGTTAAGGAACTGCCTTTGGCTCAGGTCATGATCCTGGAGTCCTGGGATTGAGTCCTACATCTGGCTCCCTCTACCCTCCATCTGGCTCATGCTCTCTCTCTCACTCTCACTCTCTCTCAAACAAATAAATAAAATCTTCAAAAAATGAATAAATAAAATAAAAGTGAGGTAGGGGCCAGGAGTTGTGCCTATAAAGGAGAATTTCATCCATTTATAAAAAATGTCTCCTTGCTTCTCTACCACTTTCTGCCATACTCTCCCTCAGTCCCCACAAAAAGTCACACACACGGGCTGGCTCTGCCTTAGTGCCTTGCGGCCCAAAGAAAAGAAACCCAAATATAGGGTGACCCTGTCCCCATGGCCAACTGCAATCAGTGCTGGCCCTGGCAGCTGCCCAGACAATAGAGGCCCAGTGTTTCCTGGGCCCAGCCTAGTAAATATTCAGCCACAATAAAAGCACGGTCCAGTGAGCAATTAGAGAAAGAGGCCCAGGTGTCCCTGGAGGAGCAGGTTCCCATTTACAAGAACCTACAGAGGCTGGCTAGGACACAGCCTTCTTCCCTGACCTTGACTTTATCCCAGCAAACAGGCCCAACCTAGAGCTTTCCTCCGGCCTGGAAAATGAGTGTGATAATAAACACATGCTGCTTCGCCCATGACCTGACAAATCAGATTACCTGTCTCACACACACACCCAGGGACTCTACTGTGAGGCCACCTGGAAACCCAGCTCTCTTGAGGGTATGCTAGTTCAGTGCTGGTGTTTGCTGCGGGTCCACAGTCACTCAGAATGCCTTGCAGTCACGTGGAAACAAAATATCTTCTATTCATTTTATTGTCCCCTCTTCCAAAGGAGCTAACATCAGCCTTGTTCTTGTCAAGGAGCCCAAACATTCTCATTCAAAGGCTGTATTTACAAACGGAGTGGAATGGCCATAAAACTGATGACCTTGCTGCTTCTGGAATCTCATAAAAAGTTTCCAAGCTGCTCCTCCCTGGAGCAAATAAGGGTGTTGCAGTTGCTAGTCCCCTGGCAGAGTTCCAGCTGGGGCTATTACATTCCTCCCTCATCGGTTTTCCTCGGAGCTCCAAATGCAGACTTGTCTGCTCGGAAGGGTGTTTAACTCTGGAGGTGCTGCAGCACTTGGAGTAGTCAAACCCAGAGGTGGGGGCAACACAGAAAGAAAAGAGAGAGAAGGGAGAAAAGAAGCAACACTGACTGAGAAGCAGTCATGTGCCAGGCACTATGCAAAGAATTTCCCCATTCAAGCTTTAGAACTTATTCGTAGGCTAGCTGTCACCGGAAGCTGGACCCATGTGCCAACATACTGAAGATGTTTGTGGCAGACATTGCTCATTTTGTGGGGGCCTCTTGGATACCATTTAATAAAATATATGTATCTTCCAATGCCCTATGCTGTAGAAGCAGCCGGGTGACTCAGATGAGGTCAGTGGGGGGCAGTGGACATATGTATGGGTGGGTTTTTGGAAAGCTACTGTCTCACTGATAAAAAGACTCACACTTAGCTGGTATGTGCCTTTTGCCCATTCTCACTCTTCCTTCCTTGAATGAGGAGGTGAAACTTGGAGAAGCAGCACCTATCTTATAATCTAAAAGATGAAAGATGGGGATGCCTGGGTGGCTCAGTTGGTTGGGCAGCTGCCTTCGGCTTGGGTCATGATCCCAGCATCCTGGGATCGAGTCCCACATTGGGCTCCTTGCTCAGCGGGGAGCCTGCTTCTTCCTCTGCCTTTGCCTGCCACTCTGTCTGCCTGTGCTCACTCTCTCTGACAAATAAAATTAAAAAAAAAAAAACAAACGATGAAAGATGATAAAACAGTCAGAAGTAAAGAGCCTGGGGTATGGATGGCAACAGGGGTATGCTCCCTCATCCCTCATCTGTGGGGCTCAGGCTTCTTGTTACATGAAGAATTATACCCCTTCCCTGTGGTGTTGGACAGACTCAAAAGTGGTCCCATGACCCCCATCTACTGGTGGGCCTGTCTTTGTGTGATCTTCTCCCTTTGAATATGAGTGTGACTTGCTTTTAGCCAATAAAATATGGCAAAGGTGATGGGATGTCAATCCCATAATTCCATAAGGTTATGTAAGGCTTCATCTTGTTAGCAGACTTGCTCTAGAGACTCTCCTTACTGAATTAGTAAAGTCGGCAGCCATGTTGGAAAAGCCCATTTGGCAAAGAGCTAGAGGTGGCTTCTAGGAACTGTGAAGTGCCTATGAACTGCAGAAGGCTTCTAGGAAGTCTGAGCAGCCTTTAGGAGCTGATGGTGGCCCCCAGGCAGCAAAAGCCAGGGCCCTCAATCCTACAGCTATAAGGAAATATACTCTGTCAACAACCTAAATGAGCTGGGAAGTAGATTCTTCCCCAGTCAAGCCACCAGATGAGAATGCAGCCCACCTAACACCTTCACTGCAGCCTTGTGAGATCCTAAGCAGAGGATCTAGCCAAGCCATGCCAAGACTCTTGATTCAGAAAACCTGAAATAATAAATGCATGTGTCTGTGACAGTTTGTTATGCAGCAACAAATCACAAATGCTGTCATTTGTTCTGCTCTGGTCAGCTTTCTGTTACATGCAGATACAGCTGTTGTAGACACAGATGAGCATTTAGGGACACCTTATGAAGGTATTGAGAGATGGGTATTGGTTTTTAGAGGCTGAAGAGCAGGGATTATTGGCCAAGGAAGAGAAAGCAAGGTCCTAGACTATTCTTCAAATAGAACTAAGTCTTCTCATTTAAAAGGCTTTTTAGCTGCTGACTATATTGCTGCTTTTCAAAGTATCACAGTGATTAAGGACTAGAAAAAAGAACATTTTTTAAATAACCCTTTGGGATAAGTCTTTGAACTGAAAGTGGGAGAACAAACAATATATTCCTCTTTTTACAGCTTTTAGTTTTGTTGGTGGTAGTTTTGTACTTGGAAAATAACAGTACCAACTGGCATCCCCTGTTGCGCACTTTCTATGTACAAAGTGTTGTGTCGAGCCTTTCACCCAAATTACCTCTTTGTGCTCACAGCCATCCTACAAGCTAGGAATGATTATTACTCCCACATGACAGATGAGAACACTGAGATTTGGAGAGGTTAAGATAGGTCAGTAGGCAGTCTGGCTCCATACCCAGCATGCTTAAACACTGTGCTAGTCATTCATTTGCAAAAGATAGGAAACAGAAAAAAATAGTAGTAAGAAGGGGAGGAACAATTTTTTCCATTCTCCAAATGCCTGGGAACAAACATGAATAATTTTTTCAATCTCTTTCCTAACAGCACAGAGATTAGACTACATATACAAATAAGGATGCATCCCGAATCCTTATTTTAGTTAACATACTAGTCACAGTTCTCATGCTACTCAAAGCCCCTTGTGAGCATAGGCTGCATCATATTCCATTATCTGGATGTGCCATCATTTACTAAGTCTTTCCTTCTCCTAACACAGACAATTTGAAAAGCTTTCCACTTGGGAATATTATGAATAAAGCTTCAGTTAGGATCTTTGTGCATTAAGTTTTTTCCATATTTTGTGTTTGGAGTAGAATCCTCCAAGTACTGTGACTGAATCAGAAAGGATAAACACACTTAAGGCTACTGACACTCCGTGCCCGGTTGGCTCTAGCTCAAAGATGCCACTGTGAGACTCTGGAAATAAGAGAAGGGAGACATGTCTCTTGAGTAGGAACGGCCCCTCCCTTGAACATTCCTATGGGTTAGTTTCTTCAAAAAGTGACATGAGGGGCTAGTTACCTTTAGAAGACCAGATTTTTATTGTCATCAAGAATGAAGGCCTCATCCAGAAGCTATAAAATTCAAGCCTGATATTTGGTAAACTTCCCTGGTGTTTGTGTTTCATAAATTGTCTTGTGGCCACAATCTCAGCCCTTTTTATATGTTCCTAATAAACACCAGGGCCCGCATACTGCCTCTGTCGTGAGTAGACCCCTGCGACCCCCCAGCCTTTTCGTTCTCGTTGGTAACCACCATGTTTCCCATTTTTCCAGATGTTCAAAAGAACAAACTGTTTCTAACTCCAGAGACACAGAAATATGCTTAATTGTTGAGGTAATATAACTGAAAAAAAAAAAAAAAAAAAAAAAACTTCAGTATGGTGGCTAAATTACCCGAGAAACCAGTTTTTCATCCCATCTGCCGCAGACATGTTTTGCATTGAACTGGTGAACCAGATAGTGGAATGGAATGGAACCTTAGGCACCTAATAATGAAAATAGCTAACGTTTGCCGAACGTTGACCACGTGCCAGGCACGGGGCTAAGCACTTTGCATAGGTTGTTTCCTTTAACCTTAGCACGATGTGATCAGGTTGATAGACTTATTATCTCTATTTTTGTGGATGGGAAGATGAAGGGACAGAGAAGTAATAACTTTCCAAGGTCACGGAGCTGTTCAGCCACACCGTTAAAGCCAGAAAAGATCTCGGAGACCAGGGCGGTCATAAATTCAGCTCTGGGTCTCCAGGGACTACTGTGGGGGAAAAAGCTGACCAAGAAAGGAGAGATAGAGAGAAAAGCTCCTACCCACCCTGCTTTTCTCCCCCTTTCAGACAGGTAGAATAATGCCCCCCTAAGATGTCAATGCTCTAACCCCCAGAGCCTGTTATATGTTGCCTTACATGAGCAAAGGGACTCTACATGTTGATTAAGTTAAGGGCCCTGAGACAAGGAGATTACCCAGGATTATAAGGGGGTCCAATCCAATTACACAGGACTCTAAAAATGAAGCACCATTCCCAGTTGTGTTCTGAAGGAATGGTGCTCACAGAACAATGGTCAGTGAGCACCATTCAACGCTGCGAGCTTTGAAGATGGAGGAAGGGCCATGAGCCAAGACCTGTGACCTCTCAAAGCAGGAAGAGGCAGCAAAATGGATGTTCCCCTAGAGCCTCCAGGAAGGAATGCATCCCACCAACAGTTTAATTTTTGCCCAGTGAGACCCCTTGGACTTCTAACTCATGGAACTATGAGAGAATGGATTCATGTTGCTTTAGGCCGCTAACTTTATGGTAATTTGCTACGGTAGCAACAGAAATCTAGACTATCCCTGCTTCAGTCAGTCCCTCCACTATTACGTTTTTTGTGATTTTCAATTTTCCTGTTAAAAGAAAAAAAAGTTGAAAACTAATTCTTCATCTCTTATTTTTGTTTTGTTTTAGAGGAAAAACGTCAGTTCCCAGAGAAAGAGAGACTCATTTTGTCCTCGATCACACAGTGACAGGACAACTGGCCCAGCCCCCTCAAGCACTCAGAGACCTCCTCCTCTGGACAGGGCTGCAACTGTGGGCTCTGCCACATGACCCAGCACTAAATATGTGATGACGCACATTTGTCACTCAGCCATTCAACAGGAAACTACCAGGATGGATCAGGTACTGCGGTGGCATTGGCAACGAAGGGGTGCACACACCCCGGGTCCCCCGCCAGGAAGTGCAGGAGTTACAGGAAGTGACTATCACTCTGTGATAAGTAGAGTGTGAAAAAGCACAGAGAAATGCTGCCTTGCCCAGTCCTGGGGGCCAGGAAAGCGTTCCAGATGAAATGACACCTAAGCCTAAGGGTAAGTGAAATTTGGCCAAGCACAGAAAGCAAAGAAGAGCGTTCTGTGTGGAAGGATAGCATTTTAAAGGTAAGGAGAGAAGAAATGGCAGCCTCTACACTTTGAGAATGTATGAAAATGGGATTTGAAGAGAAGGGGGTGGGGAGAGGTGAGACTGGAGAAGAAAGTGAGGGTGAATCCAAAGGGCCTTGTGAGCTAAGTTAAAAATTCACCTGAGTTTACCTTCTATGAACACTCACTACCCATTGACAATGGGAAACCATGGAAGGTCTCCCTGACGCACAGACACCAAGTACAGGGCCAGGACAAAGCAGGGATGCAGTAAACTCTACTGACTCTGAATGCAGTGTGGCAATCCATTCTTATAATCAAGGTGTGTGCAAAGTGCAATGGGAGCAAGGAGGAAGGACCACCTAGCTCTGCCTGTGGGGGATGGGAGGGTTACATAACCAGTGAAGACCTGGGACTTGAAGGATGAGTATTTTCTTTTGACATCCACTTACAGTCTTTGGAATCTTCCAGATTCCAATAGACTTTCCTGCCTTGAAAATTCTGCAAACCCACACCTCTATTTCTGGGGTATTAATTTTGCATTAATGATGAGCTTTCATAGTGTAATGCTTAACTAACAATCTAAGTGTATTGGCAGAAATCATTCCCTGCTTCCAATAAATTTCTCCATGGCTAGCAGAATTTCAGTTTTACTCACAGCCAGACATCAGGGGGTTGAATCATAATGGGTCTAAGTCAGACATTGCTATTGCATCAACATTTGCCAGCCATTCACTTTTCCTATACTCCCTCACAGCTAATGTGACCCAGTGCTGATTAATAATATTCTGGTGAATTACACTTAGTGTAAGTCAGCTGGGAAAATTTCTGAGATATTTTTGTTTCTTTGCTGATGAAATGGCACAGTCACTCTAGGACAAAAACACTTTGCCACATCACATCCTTACCCCTATCACTTTTATAACTTTGATATGGTGTGATGCTTGGAGGTGTGGCAGCCATCCTGTAGCCATGAGGCAACAAGGAGAAGAATCAATGACCTACATACCTCAAGAGGATAGAGAAGTGCCTGGTATCCTGATGGCCCTACTGAGCTTCTATTCTCATTTTAGACTACTTACCTCTAGATTTCCTACAATGTGAGATAATCATACATCTTTATGGCTCAGTCCACTTTCAATCAGATTTTTTGTTGCTTGTTGTCAAATATATCCTAAATTATAAAGATGTTTCCAGAAAGAGGACCACCTTTCTTCTCACCAGAATTATGAAGCCCTGAGACTATTAACAAAGTGATAGTCTATGACCAACTAGCTACATGAAGATGTAAGGTAACACTTCTCCAATCCTAGAAGCAGAAAACTTCCTTCTTCCAATCCTCCCTTCCCAACGATTACTGTTTCTTGGGTGGGATGAGATATTTGCTTTTCTGATTTTATGCCTCCAAATAGTACCCTTTGCTTCATTGCTATTTTCATTTGGCTAGGTCTGTGTTCAAGGTGGTCCCTTTGAAGGGTCTGGCTGGTTAGGAAAGTTGAACTTGTCAAAAATCAGAGTCAGATTCTCCTTGGCAACTGCAAAGGTAAGCTGTCACCAGCCCTGTCAACAGTCACAGCAGAAAGAGAGCTATTTATTCAACTAAGACCTTCATGAGTCACAGTCTAAACATTCTATGAACCCTCCTCTGGCAAGTCATACCCTGCCCCAGTCTCTGGAGAGAGTGCTTCCCACCCAGCGCCACTTCAACACAACAGACTCTAGGCTTTTGGCTGTCTAATCTGTGGTCTGCACAAGTGGTCATGTTATTAATGACTCTGAGTCATAATTTAGAGTATTCCATCTGGAATGTGTGTGTAGAAGTCAGAGGAGGATAGAGGTCTACTCTGACCTGGGCAAGATACAAGTCTTCCTATGGCCATGCCTCTGGCTAACTGTATCCCCTTTAAAATACAACACATTCCTTATATGACAAGAATTCAAGTCTCTCCACCTTTTGGTGACCCCCTCTTTTAGATACCTTCTTATTTGTCAGTGTCAATCAGGATTTGAAGAATTTAACCAGACCCAAGTAGGTCTGCCCAGTGCTGAGTGTGAGGAAGGTGGAAGAGAGGAGCTCTCACCTTTTTAAATTTTAGACACGAGTCTTCAGCTAGAATTTTTCATCTTTGTTTTGAACTTCTGCTCAGTCCCCACTTATACAGTGAATTTGACTATCCCTTTTGGAGTAAGGAAACGCTCAAGCCTTAATGACACAATTCATGGAATGTTTCACTTTTTACCAACCCTTAAGCTTTTTTGTCCAAAAAAGGGGTTTCCAATCTCCCTTCCCACCTCTAAGTGGTGATTAGAGCATTGCTTGAGGTGATCTATTTGCATAACAACCTTGAGTAAAATGCTACAAGGACACCAGAACAGGCAGACTTCTTCCAGAGCCCTGGGACGAATGCTGTAGAACATAGATGAACAGGCACCCCCAGGGAAGACTTCTCGATGGGTAAGGACATCATTCAATGGGAGGATAAATTTAAAGTTTCAAGTTTCTGTCCCGAAATGCCATTAATTCTCAATGGATTGGTCATATTTGTGAAAGACCCTGCATGGTGCTACTCAAGAGTCCTCTAACCTAATATCTTGCCTGTACCTCCCTTGAAATCCCAACGCTGGTCGGAGAAGCTCTCCTCAGGAGGAGGTGGCCAAAGCTAATGGAGGGAGAGAAGATATACCAAATCTTCGTTAAGAACCCCTAAGTGGGAGAAATGAAAATAGACAGCAAAATTTTCTGGTTACCAATCAGACCATAAGAGCCTTCCAGGACCCTGCCAGGGAAGGAGTGTGGAAGAAAAAGCTCAGGAGCCCAGAAAACCAAGGGAAAGCCAAGGAGTCAGAAATCACTGGTCCAGCCTCCTGCTTTCTATTTGACCAGCTAGTTAGTTACTCCATTTTCTTGAAACCAGTATTCTTCATCTAAAAAAAAAAAAAAATGGAGAAAATAAGTCCTAACATAATGGGCTTACTATAGACATTAAAAGAGACTATATGGGGGCGCCTGGGTGGCTCAGTTGGTTAAGCGACTGCCTTCGGCTCAGGTCATGATCTCAGGGTCCTAGGATCGAGCCCCGCATCAGGCTCCCTGCTCACTGGGGAGCCTGCTTCTCCCTCTCCCTCTACTGCTCTACCTGCTTGTGTCTCTCGCTCTCTCTGTCAAATAAATAAATAAATAAATAAATAAATAAATAAAGAGAGATTATATGTTCACAGCTCCTGACCCACAGTAGGCATTCAATATATGCAAACACTATTATCACCATCTATGCAGGGTCTGAGAACCCAAGTCAGTTTTCCTTCCTGTTACAATGTTTTCCACCCCACCCCACCCCCACCTGAATGTTTGCCCCGCAGGCTGGTGTGGCCAGGGAATTCCAAATTTTATCTGGCTGCCTTCCAGTGCTGAATGGACCTGCACCCCATCTCCACCCTCTGTCTAACACAGAGTACCTAACACCATGTACCTTCTTTTTCATAAATCCAGGTCGTATATCTCTACCTGGGCTTATCTGGAACATTCCTCAATCAGATCTTGACCTTCTCCAGATTCAATGCAACTTTTCAATTTTTATGTATAATCCCTATCCATCCTGACCTCACTGGACTTTGCTTCTGGACTCTGTGGCAGATGATTCCAAGTAGCCATCATGGACTCTGGCTTGGGCTTATCTCTCCAGCTCTTCTGGTTTCCTGCTTCCTTAATAGTAAGCCTTATCAGGTCCTCAAACTCCCAAACCAAGGCCACAGCCAACCACGCAGCTGGCTTCCTGGTTGAACAGCCAAAGCCTGGGTTCAGAAAGCTGGCATAGAAATGGCGCCCAGGTATACAGAATCCAAGTACAGAGAATCCAATGGTCTCATGTTCATGCTCATTTATAGCTCATCACTGGAATGGGGCTGAGACTCTACCTGCAACATGACTAAAACCTCATAAAAATGGTTATAGCCTCACATCAAAGGACAAGGAAATTGCTCTTTGATAGACAAATATGAGTGTGGAAGTGAATCTGAAAAACTATCAATTATCCTGACCTGAAAAAGACTTTCAACAAGTAATGCAGCTTATCTGAAGAACCCAGAGAATAAAAACATAACCCAAGCCAACTCTAGGATTTGACTGAATTAATAAATTCAATCGAGTGAACTGATTAAAGTTGATTAGGTTATTGATTAAATAAATTCATCTTCTTGGGACCATGATAAAAAAAGGGAGAGAAGAATTCACTGAGTGCCTGCTATGTGCCAGACATTTTCTCAAGTAGCCCATATAACCCTCTATAACCTTGAGAGTGCCATTTTCCCCATGAGCTACAAAACTCAAATCAGATTAGAATAATTTACCTTGACAGTTACACATCAAGTAATAGTCTTGATTCAAATCCATATCTGTGTTCAAGCCCAGGATCTCTGCACTCCCACTCCCTGGTACTAGCCATAAACATGGAAAGCTCACCTTCCCACAGCACAGTTACCACAGAGACCTCATGTCTCCATGTGGCAGCCATTCCACCCTCCTCCTTCCCCACTGAAGACTGTTGAAATCCTGGCCAGCTAGCAAGCAATGGGGTGCTTTTCTTCTTAAAGCCCTCCCCAAGCCACGCACTCCCTACCTAGAAAGAAAGTATATTATAGCACAGTCATTAACACCGATTCCAGAGCCAGGCAGCCTGTGTTCGAATCCTGGCTCCACCACTTACCATCTGTGTGACCCTGAGGGAGGTGTTTAGCTTTCCTGTACTTCAGTGTCCTTGTGCAAAAAATAGCAGCAATAATAGTAACCCATCTCACAGGCTGCTGTGGAGCTCATACAAGCACTGACACATAGTAAGGGCTCAATAAGTTCTAGGGACTGTTAATACAAGTCAATGTGACAACACTTCACTGAGGTCTCATTTAATTTCATTGCACAAATGAAGGAACTGAGGCAGGCAACAGCTACTATCATGCCCAAGGTCACATCGCTCATTGGAGGCAAAGCCAGGATGAGAAAGGAAGGTCTCCCAACTGTTCATTCAGGGCTCCTCCTGCTCACTGGACCGAGAGGCAGAAGAAGCAATTAAGCCGTTGATGCAAGGAGTAATCTTTCCCTGCAGTTCCCCCTGTCACATGAACCACGGTGAAATCACCACAAACATCCATTTATTTATAAACCTACAACGTTAACCTCTTCACTTAAAAGCCTCTTGGAAACTGGCTGGTTAAAAGCATTTCAGATTCTGTCAGAGGAACAAGCTCACACTGACATCTTGTCTCCATATGCCTTTCTGTTCAGAGCCCCCTAATCCCTCACCAAGGGATGTTCCCTCGCACTCCCTTCTTCTAAAGTTTCCACCGTTGGGTGTGGATATTCTCTGAAAGCTCTCTCTTTTGAAAAATTCCCGTGCTTTGAGTCACGGCAAACTCGGAGGGAAGTGACTGCAGCCAGAGGTTTCGACATTCACATAAGCTCTTAATCAGCCCTCCAGTTCATTACTGGGTGATGTCTCGATTACACCGCTGTCCAAGAGAAGGAACGGGGTCTCTGAGTCTACTGTTCTGATTTAGAACATGCAGAGGGGCCTTGGAAAATGGGGCTCTGTGAGGGGTGATGGAGCTTTCGGAAGAGGTTCCAGCTTCTCCCTTTTTAAGAGTTTAATCTTGCACTGCGTTCTTGTTTATTCATTTAGTACATATTTATTGGTTTCTATTATGGAAACCAGACTAAGTGCCAGAGATCCCATAATAAGTAAAGCAGATATGACCTCTGGTTTCATGGATCTTATGCTGTAAATGGGGCGACAGGCACTAATCAAAATGAAGAGCGATATGAGATGGAGGAGGGGCACATACCTGAGCACATCTGAGCTTCCCCTTTTAAAGGAGTTTCTGTCACATGTGATCTGAAGGTTTGGGAGTGGAACCTCTAGACAGAGCACATACATGCAGGGTAGATGACGTGAAGAGAGAGCAGGAAAGATAAAGACAGGAAATGAAGCCTGTGAATTAAGCGCATCTTTATTCTAGAGCAATGGGAAGACGCTGAGAAGCTAGAGCCACTATACCCAAGGGCATCACCATCTGGGGTATTAGAATATATTTTCCCATGTATTATTTCTCTTTCACTTTATACTGCATTAATAGCTATAATTTTTCTAACCCTGTACTTTCTATGCTATTTACATTACATATATTATCTCTGTTAACCCTAACCTTAAGCTATAAGGAATGGACTATCATTATGCCCATTTTACAGATAAGAAAAGTGAGGTTCCAAAAGGGCAAATCATTTGCCCAAGGTCACACAGATGAGATGAGATGAGATGAGATGAGATGAGATGAGTTGAGCTTGGAATCTGGGTCTCTCTGACTCCAGGTCCAAGTTTTTAACAGCAGGGAATATTGCAAGTTCCCTGCAGGCAGGAGCTGAGTCTTTCTGATTCTGCCTGGTTTGTCAGTGCGGGCCCTGGGCCGGTCCACCGGAGCTCACTGCAGGCAGGTGGAAAGTTCGCTCCCCGCCCCCTTCCCGCCCATCCCCACCTAATCACCGCGGACGCTTCTGTAACGTTGACCACATACTGGGCACACCTGATGGATATCGGCTCGTTTTCATTTTTATCCCAGCCTATGAAGTGGGCACTATTATTTTCATCCTCTGCATTTCATGGACAAGAAAAGCTAGTCACGGCAAGGTGAACAGCTTGGGCAGAGGACCCCGGTTAGTAAGCGGCACAGGCAAGCTGGAGCGTACCAAGTACGACCACTAGAGGGGATTCTTCCTCCCAACCTCCAGCCGTCAGGAGGACGGCTCCTTGGCATTTCTTGGAAAACGTGCATTCTCTCACCTCCAGCCTTCAGAGATGCTAATACCTCTTCTTACACACTCTCTCAGCCCACAGCCTGACTTCATCTTCCCTTGGGCTCTGTCCTGCCTCTCCTCCAGGACTCTTGGTCAGGGTCCACTGGCCCTGCTGTTCTTGCCCCTCATAGCCCTCAACTTCCCAGCACTCACCAAATAAACCCGGCAGTCAACTGGTGGTCCCCCCCCCCACACCTCCCACATGGGATGGGGCACGGCCCACGCTGCCAAGTCCCAGACACATCCACAATGCTTGGGACTTGGCAGCTCTATCATTTTTATGAAATGAGCAGATAAATACATAAGTTAATGAATGAATGCTGAATGATTCTTTTCTGTACCCAATTGTGCATGGCACATAGTAGGCCTCATTCAATATTGCTGAATGAACAACTGACTGTATAGTCTGATTCCAGAACTTATTTTTCCCATTTCCTGCCTCTTTCTCCTTGTTTGTTTAAAAATCCCAAAGAGGGACACCTGAGTGGCTCAGTGAGTTAAGCCTCTGCCTTTGGGTCAGATCATGATCTCAGGGTCCTGGGATAGAGTCCCACGTTGGGCTCTCTGCTCAGCAGGGAGCCTGCTTCCCCCTCTCTCTCTGTGCCTGCCTCTCTGCCTACTTGTGGTCTTTCTCTGCCAAATAAATAAATAAAAATCTTTAAAAAAAAATCAAAAGAAACATGACGGCCCTACAGAGATCAAGGATGAGGCTGTTGGTTAACAGGAAGGATAAAATGAGAATCCGGAATTTTTCTTCCAGCTTCAATGTGGGGGAAAAAAAAAAAAAAAAAATATATATATATATATATATATATATATATCCCAAGGTGTGTTCTAGACTCTAGAGTCTTGCTGTTGCCATCTGCCTGTCCCTCCCGAAAGCAGCAGCCCCAGGGGCTCTGCCCAGAGTGGCTGCAGGCCACAAGGAGTGAGGAAGCTGGCTGACCTGTGATTGTTCCTGAGCTGCGGGGACAGTGGCTGTTCTGGGCACTTCAGGAAGTACTTGCTCTAAGAGGCCCTTCCGGCTATTGTTGTTCAGGCCGAGCCTGCTGGGCTGGCAATGGGACAGGGTGCCCCTCCGGGCCAAAGGTCTGCCTAGGGCACTGGGGGCAGGGAAGGAAAGGGGAGGGGTAGGTTAGTACTTGAGCCAGGAAGGGGTCTTGGGCTCAAGCTTCTCTTGTCTTCAGGCCGTTAAAGCCAGGAGCTGGATGCCTCACGTCTTTGTGTCTCCTCTAGCAGTGCTGGCTCTGATTAGAGATAAGCCGGATGCTGAAGGTGATAGGGTGACTGGGGTCCGTGAGAACTAGCTGGTGCCGGGGAAGGAGCAGGGACCTGGGAATAAGGCTTGTATGCTGGCTCCGCCCCTCCCTGCACCCTGGGACACTTCTGAATCTCCACTTCCTCTTCCTCATCCATAGAAGAGAAAGAATGACCGGCTTGAGAGGTCACGAGGATGAGCTGAGTAAGATTGATGAACCTGTCAGGTACACAATAGCAGTGGGAAAGGCTGGTTTCCTTCCTTCTCCCAAGCAGCAGGACAAGGGCAGGCGGTGTGGGGATGCGGTTGGGCAGCAGATGTCACGTTTCACTACATTCCTCCCAGTCACAGGCTGTTGACCCGGGCGCTGAGCCCGCTCCTGCCTGAATTCTCCCGACAGCTGCCCTGCTTCTTTGCCTGGCCTTGCCCATGACTCCTGTTGGAACCAAAAGCCTCTGCTCTGCTCCAGTCACACACACACACAAATTTACAGGAATGATGTAATATGTGGCTCTCATAGCCACCAGCCATGGAGAAAGTCCAGACTTCCAGATTTCTACCCCAAATTCATGCCAGGATTGCAAATCAACGTTCTCTTGTTCCCACGAATCCGGGGTAACTCCCATACCACTACTCCACCCAGCAGCAGCTCTGCCACCCCCTTATCTCATGACAAAGGCCACCAATCCAGCCACTGAGGCACAAAATTGGCAGGGGGGAGGGGCAGAGAAAGAATTTGCAAGTACCTAACCCTGCAACCGGACCCTTAATTATACTAGAAGCGACGCTGACTGAAGACTATATGCCCAGCACTGTTCTAAGCTCTTTGTATTAACTCATTTCCTCTTCACCAACAGATTTTGAAGTAGGTACAGTTTTTATCTCCATTTTACAAAAGAGGAAACTGAGTCTCCGGGGGACTGATATCAGCATTATGGCGGGCAGGAGACATTCCTCCATTCTCTCCCCCTTTCTCAGCAAGTTAAACATCCGTTCGCAAACAAAGATGTCTCAGAGTGAGTTGTGGGAACCAGCACCATATGCCAAGGGACTCAGGAGGACTCTCGCTCACCTGTGCAACCGAAAATAGGCAGACAGACCTGTTGGGAAGAGCTGTGGAAACTGTCTCAGAGGGCTCAGTGGCTGGCCTGTGGCCACAGAACTGATGTGTGGCAGGTAAGATTTAAACCCCTTTCTGCAGCTGCCAAGTCTAGTGTCTTTTGTTTTCCCACCAGGCCACTGATTCCCAAACCAAAAACTGGCAGGCTGGACCCTTTCACAGCAACATCGCAGAACAGAATTTCTCCCGGCAGACCTGACTTGTCAAACCCCAAACTAAGTTTGATGAGCAGAGCCGGGGCCTGGGCGTTCTTCAAAGGGAGAGAAGGCAGGGAGTGTGATGCGGTCCACCCTCTCTCTGCCCTGGGTGAGGAGTGGGACGCGGGACCTGCCACTGTCCCTACCTGGTCTTCCGGACCCTCACCTATCCAAGCAGCAGATGAAATTAATTTGGCTTCAGACAAGTTCCCTCCCAACGCTGGCTCCAGGATCCCGTGGAATGGCTACCATGTACTGGAGTGGTTTTTCCGTGGTGCCAGGCATATACAACCAGAAAACAATCGCAGCTATTTGCTGGGCTCTGCTGTCAGTACCTTCCCTGGTCTTAGCTCATTCAATCTTCAGAACAGCCCGGAGACAGGCACGACGATCTGCAAATCCCCCTGCCCCTGCTCCGGCCCCAGGAAGCTGAGACTGGGAACAGGGATACACACCCACCCCGACTCACCCAGCCTGGCAGTGAGTGATGCAGTGGGATTTGAACTCAAACTGTCCGCCTCCGAAACCCATGTTTTTCATCACCAGACGACTTAGAGTGCCTCGTCCACCTCAGCCAGGGACAGGTGCCAGCAGCAGCACTATTGTTTTTTGCTTATCCCGCTGCCTGTCCATCTGCAGTTGCTATTTTTCCATTGCCATCATCAATCAAGGCATGACTTAAACGGGTCAGGGAGAGGGTCCTGCAGCTGCCCGTGTGTGGCTACAGCAGTCTGCTGCCCACAGTCCTTCCTGTTGGCTCCGTGGGGACTTGTGCGGAAAGCCCTTTCTTTGAAAATAAACTGATCCAGTTGGGGGGGAGGGGGGGCTGTCCCTCTTATTTATTTAGTCACAGCCTCAAGGCTGAAATGGTGGCCCAGCAGCTCCGAGTATTTTCTCTGAGCTGGAAAACCAACTCCAAGCACGGGTGAGCAGGTCGGGAAACTTGAGAACAGCACAGACGTCGGGGAAAATTCCACGTGCGGTTGCCTGCGGCGGAAGGGCTGTGTGGCCCAGCGTTCCTTCTCCCCAGGAGAACTTGCAGGCTGCCCCCCACCCCCGCTCTCCCCCACCAAACCAAGTAAGCAGAGAGACTCTAGGAAGCAGTCCAGGCCTGAGGGAGCTGGCTTCTCCAGGAAGATGGAGGGGAGGGTGCAGAGGCCCAGGGCCGTCTGTCTCAGGGCAGTGGGTCATTCAGAAGTCGCTGACCTGCATGCCGGGGGCAGATGGCTCTGGCTTGGGCACAAATCCCACTAGTCCCCTGGGTTGTACTGCCCCAGCTGCCTGCGGACAGGAGCCAAGATGGGGTTCTCCCAGTCAGAGGAAAGGTATCTGGCAGGACTTCATCAGGAGGGCCGCTGAGGTGCTGTTCCTGGAGGAGCCATCCAGAAGGGGGCAGGCAGAGTTGGAAGTGAAGAAACTTCCAGTAAGAATGCCTTCCTGGGGTGCCTGAGTGGCTCAGTCGGTTAAAGGTCCGACTCTCAATTTTGGTTCAGGTCATGATCTCAGGGCTGTGAGATCAAGCTGCTTTGAGCTCTGCCCTGAATGGAGTCAGCTTGGAATTCCCTCCCTCTCCCTGCCCCCACCCCCACTCACATGTACGCGCCCACACTCCCTCTCTCTCTCTTTTAAAAAAAAAAAGAAAGAAAGAAAAAATGGCTTCCAGTGAGGTCATTCACTACCACCAAGTTCAGCACGTTGCACTAACTCTGTTCTGCTTCCTGAGAACATTTTCTAACATTCATTTAGAGCTTTCTTTATTGTGTCACAGTGGAAATTGAAAACAAGCAAGCAGTCATCTCTGGGAAAAAAACCGCTTGAGCAAACAGTGTGGACATGGCAAGAACTCCATTTCTTGCCCAGGGGAGGACAAGTCTTGACCCCAGACTGTGTGTTTTGGCTGAGCTGGTCTCCAAGGGCTTACTTCGCTGCATGACAACATACCTAAACGGCACTTGGTCCGTGTCCATTGGCCTGCAGTCACACTCGTATAGTTTCATTCCTGGGCCCCAGAGAGAGAGAGAGAGAGAGAGAGAGGAGAGAGCAGGCTTTAGAGTCACAAGGGTCAGATTTCAAATTCCAGCTCCACCATTTGATTTCTTCATGATCCTAACCTAGGCTTTCTGGCCTTGGTTTTCCCATCTCCGAAGTGGGGCTAGTGCTATCTATCTTGAAAAATCCTCATAAGGCTGAAAAGAGATAATGTCTGTAGACAGCATCTGGCACATGGAAGGTACTCTATAAATTTAAATCTTTCCCCCTTACTTCTCATACCAGGCAAAGGAAATACAATTAATAAAATATTTAAAAAGAAAAGAAAGAAGGAAGGAAGGAAGGGAAGAGGAAGAGAATCCTTGCAGCCTAAGCCACACTCCCTTCAAGGTTGACTGTGATTCCACCTTCATTTCCTAATCTACTCCCTGTGCCCAACACCCCCCACACTCTGGTACCTGTGCTAAGAAAATATCTGAAAGTCCTCTCCTCCCCTATGTCTATCAGGACAGCTCATAGGTGAGGCAAGGAGAAGGCTGGGGCGTGTACACTGTCAAGTCCCTCCAATGGTTTCAGCCACACGTGCACGCCCATGCTCCATCAGCTGTCTGCATGACTGGGGCCCTGCAGTGATGCCCCCATCCTGGGATGCCAGGATAATATCCACCAACCTCCCTCCTGGGAGGACCATTTCACATTCCTTCAGAAAGAATCCTTCTCTTTCTTCCCAACTCCACCCCCATTGGAGAAAAGCTTTATCACCACAAAGAACAGTGTTCTTTTAGCCAAACTGATGAAGATTTCAGGATCTGAGGTGAAGCAGCCTCGGTTTGAATCTTGGCTATGTCCCTCACCTGTGTGACCTGGCCAGGTTACTTAACCACACCAAGCAGAGCCATGCCATCTATGGGATGAGGACGGTCCAGGGCATACCTCGCAGGGCTACCACGATGACCCATTGAGATCATTTATTTAAAATATTTAGCACAGTGCTTGGAACCCAGTAAATGCAGAATATACAATCGTGTTTTTATGACCTGGCCATTAAAAATTTATAGACCATCTGCATTCCTAAAATTCCAATTTTGCAACTCTAACCCAAAAAAAAGTGGTCAGGGGGCGGGGGATGACAGGATAATAGTGTTTAGAAAGGAAACTTTTCTCTAAGGCTTTTTAAAAGAAAAGTGAAGCATGTAGATTGGTCAGGCTTTAGGCACTATATATGCTGTCTTCCTCAACTCTTGTGATACCTTTTGGAGTAAACTGGAGGGGTAAGTAGAGGAATAGTTCAGAACAGACTATCTGAGTCTGAACTCTGACTTGGCCGCTTAGCTGTGTTAACTGAGGTGAGTGGTTTAACCTCCCTGGGCCAATTTCTCTATCCAGTAAAATGAGAATAATGATACCTATAAGGTAGTCATGAGGACTAAATGAGTTAATATATGCAATGCTGTAAGAAAAGTGTTACAGGGCGCCTGGGTGGCTGAGTGGGTTAAGCCTCTGCCTTCGGCTCAGGTTATGATCTCAGGGTCCTGAGATCGAGTCCCGCATCGGGCTCTCTGCTCTGCAGGGAGCCTGCTTCCTCCTCTCTCTCTCTCTCTCTCTCTCTCTCTGCCTGCGTGCCTCTCTGCCTACTTGTGATCTCTGTCTGTCAAATAAATAAATAAAATCTTTAAAAAAAAAAAAGTGTTACACACATAGTAACCTTTTACTCATGACTGCTGTAACCTTCTAGAGAGCCTGAAAAAGAGGTTCAAGAAGGTTAATTAATTCACGCAAGTTCACATGCTGGTAAGTGCAGGAGCAGAATTCAAATCCAAGTCAAACCGATTCCAGAGCCAGTAGAATGCTTATCCCACTACTCTTTATCATATACCTAGCAGGAAAATAGGACTTTCTCTGGGCAGAAAAGATGGGGCCAAACAAAGGAGAGCCTGGTGTTAGGTACATTGATGGTTCATTTTTAGCAGAAGTAACAAAGACAGAAAAAGGAACGACTTGGAGAGAAAGAGAATCAATTATATTATGACATCAGAAGCTAACTCTGCAAACTAAAACAACAACAACAACAACAACAACAAAACTGTTTTAGGCCGTATTACTGCCTATGAGTACAAGCGGCATTCCAACCAGTTTGAAAAAGCTCTTGTGGGAGAGTTCCAGACAGTTTAAATTCTGATGCGGGGAGGTGGTTGTGTGTTTCTGCAAAGCTGGTTTTCCTGTGCACAAACGCTCCCCTGGGTCCAGGCCTCAGGGGGACATCATTCCAAAGCGCTGAACCAGATATGCTATGCCCCTCTGCCAAGGCCAATGCCCACTGTTCCTAAGAACATGAAATCCTGGTGCATGGGGCCCGGCTGGGAGGGCTGGGCAGGGTGGGGCATTCTGAGACTCCAGGCGACTGTTGTTAGCTATGGGATTAGCTGTGATTAATTTTTCCTTTTTGCATTTGCTTGAGCATTGAGCATATATTGGTTTAGTGATTGGAAAAGAAACTGTTGAAACAAAACAATTAAAAACCACATGTGGTCATCTCTGGGTTGTGGGATTACTGGTGATTTGTGTTTCTGCTTCTTTCTTTTGTGTGTTTTCTGTTTTGCTTCATTTTCTGCTTTGAATGTGTAATGCTTTAGGATTTAAAGGGAAAAAGAATAAACATTATTAAAACTCAAACGAGAATGATTTCACGTGAGTGTGAGCTCCAACCATGTAGGCTTCCCTGGCTCCTGTCACAACATGTTGAAGGTGGGACTAGGTAACGTCCCCCTCCCTCGGCAAAGAGAAAAACCTGCCAAGAGGGGGGTGGCTACTCTCCCGGGGTCTGGGACTCCACCACCACTACCACACTGAACTGTGAGTGCCTCTTTTTTTTTTTTCATCATTGTTGCTGTGCTATGGACTTGTCTGATTACTTTTTTACTAAATGGAAAAAAAAATGTGTTTCCACCTGATCGAAATTCATGTTTTGTCCATTAGCTCCATTCTTCAAACTAGGAAGGAAATGTTCAAGTTCCCTAGAGAAACCTTTGAGGGTTGTTGATTCAAATGCAAATACATATGAGCCCCTCAGGGATATAACTTGTGTCAGGAAAGAATAGAATAGGCCAAAGTCAATGCTCTGGGGGCTTCTAGTGTTTCTCCTCTGGAAAGGAAAAAAAAAAAAGAGGGGAAGAGAAGGGGAGAGAAAGAAGGAGAGACAGAAAGAAAAAAGGAAGGAAGAAAGGGAGGGAGGGAGGAAAGAAAGGAAGGAGGGAGGAATGAGGAAGGGAAGGAAAAAGAAAGGAAGGGAGGAAGGAAGGGGGAGAGAGAGAAAGGGAGGGGGAAGAGAAAGAATACAAAGAGAGAATGTATGGAGAGGAAGAGGGAGAGGGAAGGAGTGAGTTTAGAAACACCAAGGAGAGAGTGTTGACAATTAGAATGCAATGGGAATATTTAGAACAAAAGGGGCCTAAAAAACTATTCATTTTCCAGATGAGAAAGACGGGCCCAGAGAATTCAGTGATTTGCCCATTTCAAACACTTACAATGGTAATAGAAGCAAGATTACAAGCCAAATGTTCCCAATTCCAGCCCTGGCCCACTTTCAATTCAACTCTGTGCACTCTGCCTTCAGGTGCAGGGAGGTATGTGTGACCTACCCAGCCTATTACAAAGGCCTTGACATTTTAAAGGATTAAACATTTGGATGATGCCTTGGGAGTATTCCTTCAAAGACGGTTCTCTCAAAAGAGGTGGATCAAAGAAGACTGGTGGAAAGGGGTCTGTATCCGTTAGGGTGCTTTCAACTGCCAGCAACAGAGAATCGGACTCAAAATGGCTTAAGCAATAAAGGAGGTTTTGTTGAAAGTGCCACGGTATGGCGACCTTCAAGGGAGGCTTGCTCCTAGCAGCTAAATTAGATCACCAAAGATCCAAGTTTCTCTCCATCTTCTTGTTCTGCCTTTGGCAGCACCATCTTCCTCCTACAGCTCACTCTCTTTGGGGCCCCAACGCAGGAAGTCTCAGGCCAGGTCCCTTCCCTTCCCTGCCTTGGACCTTGATTCCCTGATCTGTCCAGTGATGGGGCTGATCACCGAATGAGCTCAAACAGCCTTTGCACCTCTGACTGGTTTTCTCAAAAGGTGGACCACGGGCCATTTGTACTAGAACTGTTGTTTACAATGTTTGTTTGACCGACCATACAGTTCCTGCACTCTAGCTCAATGCCACTAAACCATGATCTCTGAGGAACACAGGGATCTGCGGTGTCAACGGGCTTGCCTAGAATATCCTTGGTGCCCACTGAAGTCTGAAAAATATTTGTTCCCAAGAGAGCATAGGACAGGTATTAAACTATGACTGCTGAGCCAAATTCTGCCTGAGAGTTAAGAATGGTTTTTACATTTTTAAATGGTTGCCTTTAAAACAAACAAAAAACAAACAAAAAAGAGGGGAAAAAATAAACTCAAGCAAAGAAGAATATGAAACAGACCTTCCATGGTTCCCAGAGTCTGACATATTTACTACCTGGCTCACTACAGAAAACCTCTGCCAACCCCTGGCCTAGAATAATGAGTTCATTGGATGGTGGAGAGAAAGGCAGGGGGTGGATCTGGACAGTCTATAGGGCTGAGGAGGCCAAGAATTCCTGGGAGCAGGAGTTTGCAATGTTCCATCAGCTCCACGGAGAATCAAGAAAGTCAAAAATAAAATGTGCTCAAGTTCTGGAATTCAGTTTAAGAAATATCTTTTCCAAAAGACCTCCTAGAGTCTCTAGTTGGGCCACCCAATGTCGAATATTGAACTAAGGGTTGGGGTGGAGGGCACAGTAAAAATCTCAGGAAGGGATGATGTCAGTATGCAACCTCTTTGCTCTGACAGCCACCAGTCAGTGGTCTCCCATAACATGGGGAACATTTGGGGGTTAGCTTGTGTGGCTCGTTTCTATGCTTTACTTCCAACCATGGAGCAAACACTAATCAGTTAAGGACATGGTTCTCAAAGAGCCACCCCAGGTCAGGGAGGTAATTTCCTGGGGACTTGACCAGGAAAAGATCCCAGGGCTTCTCAGACAATGGGCAAGAGATGCTCTATGTTAGGAGTAATAGCAGACAAACCCATGGCTTTGGGAGTCGGACAGACCTAGGGCAAGTCCTGCCCTTGAACTTACTTGCTCTATGATTTTAGATCTGCACTGAGATGGTAGCCACCAGTCCCATCTGGCTATTTGTATTTAAATTCATTAAAATTAAATAAAATGTAAAATTCAGTTCCTTGGTGACAGTAGTCACACTAGCAGTCACTAGTCAACTCACTAACGACATGTGGCATGTGGCTTGTGGCTATCGTATCAGACTGGGCAGATGCGGAACTTTCACCATCACAGAAAGTTCATGGGACAATGCTGCTATAGGTAATCTTTTCTGGGGAGTGGGGGAGGGGGTCTATTTAAATTCCAGCTAGTTAATATACAGTGTAATATTAGTTTCAGGTATACAATTTAGTGATTTAACACTTACACAGAATACCAGGTGCCCAGCACAAGTACACTCCTTAATCCCCATCACTTATTTCACCCATTCCCCCAAGCAGCTCCCCTCTGCTAGCCATCAGTTTGGTTTGTTCTCTCTAAGAGTCTGTTTCTTGCTTTTCCTCTCTCTTTTCTTCTATGATCATTTTTGTTGTTTCTCAAATTCCACATGTAGGCCATTTTTTTTTAAGATTTTATTTATTTGACAGAGAGAGAGATCACAAGTAGGCAGAGAGGCAGGCAGAGAGAGGAGGAAGCAGGCTCTCTGTTAGGCAGAGAGCCCAATGTGGGGCTCGATCCCACGACTCTGAGATCATGACCTGAGCCAAAGGCAGAGGCCCAACCCACTGCCTTTGCCAGGCGCCCCTTAGGCAATCTTTTGACAATCATTTTGAAGTCATCCTCTGGCTTTCATTCCACCACCCAATGGCCTCATTATTCTAGGTTCTATTGCCTTGGGGGGGAAATGGTTATCAAATTCCAACCCAAGATTCCATGTGCTCATTCATAAAATAGGCACAAGATTATATCTACCTGTCAGGGTTGTTGTGAGGATTACAGGAGGCAAAACGGGTAGAGTGACCAGCACAATACTTGCCACAGACAAAGTGCTCATCAAAGGGCCCTCACTGGTATTGGGTGCAAAATCTCGGGCTTGGTTACTGCCAGTACTCTCCCATCTTCCTATAGGCCAGTGATTCTCAAACTCTAGCACGCATTTAGACTCCCAGTCTGCCGGGAGGGTCCTATCCCCAGAGTTCTTGATTCAGGAGGTTTGGGAGCCTGGTAATGGGCATTCCAACAAGTTCCTAAGTCTTGTTGATGCTGCAGCTCTGGGAATCACATGCTGAGAACCGCTGCTCTAGATAGTTCTTCTTCAGCCATTGCTGCCCCTTTTTGTTAGGGAGTCATTACTTCTTTATGAATATTGTCCTTTCCTGAACATGCCTTGCTAAGTTATGCACCTGCCTGCAAAGAGACTATTCCCTCTACCCCTGAGAAACCTTTATCTGCATTTTCCAACCCCAAATCAGACTCTGATAAGCCTGGCCAATGGCCTCCCCCTCAGATCTCCACCCCAAGTTTGTCACTCATCCCTCTGTGCTGTCTCTTACATTTTGCTTATTCTTTGTTTGCTGTGACATGACAGTTATTAGTTTCCCTGACCGTATTTCCTAAAGTGTAAGGAGATGATCCGCTGCTGGTCCCCGGGACAAATTGTTGCAGTATAGCAATAATTTCAGATGAAACAGGGAGAAACAAAAAACATGGAGCCACAAAATAAGACAGTCCTTTCCAAACTCCTATTATGTCAGGGAGAGAGCCATAGTCTGGGGCTGATGTGTCTTCACCCCCTTGCTAATAACCCTCCAGCTCAGAACCCAAGTCAGATAACTCCATCACCATACCATCATCGTCATCATCAAACAATGGTGGCTTAAATCTATGCAGCGCTTTCTGTGTGCCTGCCAGTGTTCTAAGTTTTACATATGCTTACATAAACTAATCCAGTGAATCCTCACAACCCTATGAAGTAGATAGAATCATGATGTTCATTTTCGAGATGAAGAAAATGAGGCACAAAGAAATTATGTGACTTCATCACAGTCATATAGCTGGGAAGTTTCCAGCCTAAGCAGAGCAACTGTAGGCTCTTAACTACAATAATCCTGAGGTCCAGTTTCACAAAGTTGTTCTTTTATCCTTGTCTTATATTTGGGGAAGTATACTCATTTTCTATTTAGCTGGTGATAAAAGCCTCTTTTTTACCTGAAGGAAAGTAGAATACAGTTGTGCACTAGCAGGGGAGCTGGTTCTTAGATGGAACAGCTGCGACATGGCATGCACTTGACTTAGGTTTGGGGTAACAAACAGACGGTGAGCTTCTTGGGGGCAGGATCCCATTGGTGTCAGTCAGGGTCCAGCCAGAGAACAGATGGCATGCACAAAGACTTCACTGGAAAGAGCATCATGAAGGAGGGCTCAGGGATGTGGGCGGGCAGGACAAGAGAATGGCAGAGCATAGTGATGTGCCAGGAACTAGCCAGGGAGGGAGGCTATAACCCCCTGGAAGGGACAAGAGCAGAAAATGGCCTTACCAGATTATGTGAGAGAGATCTCCAACTGCAATGGTGGAAGAGGAGTCACCAGACAGAAACTGGGGCCAAAGGAGGACCAGCTAGGAGTAGGGAGCAGCGACCTGTTTCTCTTCTAACTGTCTAATCTCTGTCCTATTAGTCCCTGCCATAGATGGAATCCAACAGGAGGCCAGAGGGGAAGAGACTGGGGATGCTGGCAATAAAGATGGCCTCCCAGGCACAGGGCAGGGCAGGGGAAAGCAGGGATGAGTATGAGACAGCCCAGAGAATAATCCACCCAGCAGCCGGCACGGTGTGGTACACGAAGCAGCATACACAGTGTGTGTGTCTAGGATTTCCACAAGACACATTTGTTGCTCTAAACTCAACTAAACTGATGGAGAAATTGGTTTCGAGGGAAAAAAAAATGCTGTGTGGTAAAAGCAACTGGACCCTGGAACTCGAGGTTTCTACTTCCACTTTATCTGGACATTTGAATCATTAGATTTCACTGACCTCTTGGAGCTTGAGTCACACATGTGAGGAGCTGGGTTACTGGTGCACAGAGTGTTTCAAGGTGTAATTCCATCCTCCACCTCATTGGGGTATCTAGACTAGATTTCGAGAGCTAGCCCTCGAACACATGGGAACTCCTGGTAGAGGCCTTGTACCAGAGCACACAGGAGCAAATCCCAGAAGCAGTAGGAGCCCTGGCCTGAAGGATGAATATAAAAAGGGAAAAGAGGTACGCATGTACAAGTCTCAGTAGGAAAGAGAGTCCTTGGGTGCCTGGGTGGTTCAATTGGTTAAGCATTTGACCCTTGATTTCCGCTCAGGTCATGATCTCAGGGTCATGAGATCAAGCACCACATCAGGCTCCTGGATAGGAGTGGAGCCCTCTTAGGATTCTCTGACTCTCTCTCTGCCCTCTTCTCTTCCCCCAAACCGCATGTGCACATGCGTATACACACACACACTCTCTCTCTCTCTCTCTCATAAATAAATAAATAAATAAATAAATAAATAAATAAATAAATAATAAAAGGAAAGAGAGTCCAGTCAAGCACTGGCAGCAGAAATATGAAGGGTTCCTACTGGTACTCTCTAGGGAAAGTTTTACAAGACCTATTATTGGCAATATTGATAATAATAGTTTGCATTTATCACACATATTTTATGTACTAGACACTATTCTAGGCATCTTTCACTAGACTTTGATTCCTTTAAGCTTCATAACTACCTTATGAGGTGAGTAATATTAACCTTGTTTTTATTTTATTTATTTATTTTTTAAAGATTTTCTTTATTTATTTGACAGAGAGAGAGAGATCACAAGTAGGCAGAGAGGCAGGCAGAGAGAGCAGGGGAAGGAGGCTCCTCACTGAGCAGGGAGCCCAATGCGGGCCTCAATCCCAGGACTCTGAGACTGTGACCTGACCTGAAGGCAGAGGCTTAACCCACTGAGCCACCCATGCACCCCTTAGCCCTGTTTTTAAAAGAGCAAAATGAAGGGGCACCTCCATGGTTCAGTTGATTAAACATCTGACCTCCGCTCAGGTCATGATCTTGGAGTCCTGAGATCAAGCCCTGCATTGGGCTCCCCACTCATCAAGGAGTCTGCGTGTCCCTCTCCCTCTCTCTCTGCCCCTACCCCTGCTCATGATTTCAAATAAATAAATACCTAAAATTTTTTAAGAAAAAAGATCAAAATGATACTTAGTAAGACAAAGAAAACATGGTTTTAGCTACAAGTTATTGAACATGTATTATGTACCTGCCACTGTCCGGTACATATATCAGGGAAGTGTATCACAGCAGCTGTCAAAGTGAGGTTTGTGGAACTCTAGATCCCAGAGCTTGACAAGGGACCCGCAAGGTCAAAACAGTATTCATAATAACACCAAGACATTCTTTTTTTCTTCCAATGTATTTACACATTGGTGCAAAAGAAAAGGTGCAAAAAGCTGCCACCAAACCATGCTAGTGGCCATTGCATTCTCCAATGTCACCCACTCACAGGAGAAAAAAAAAAATGTCATTTCACTTAAGCATATCTTTGATGAAGCAGAAAAATTATTAATTTTATTAAATTTCAGCCCTTGAACACATGTCTTTTTAAGACTCTGCATGAGGGGCTCTGGGGTGGCTCAGTCAGTTAAGCAACTGACTCTTGATTTTGGCTCAGGTTGTGATCTTCTGGTCATGCTCTCAGGGTTGTGAGATTGAGCCCCACATTGACCTTCACCCTGGGCTTGGAGCCTGCTTGAGATTCTCCCTCTCCCTCTCCTTTTGCCCCTCCCCCACTCAAGCACATATGTACGCTCTCTCAAAAAATAATAATAATAAAGACTCTACTTGGGGAAAAGGGAAAATCAATGTACTTCTACACATGTCCAAGTACCATGGTTATCTTAAGGAAAGGCACTGGCTCAATTGTTGGAGTTGCAATGCAAACTAAACTTTCTTCACAGATTACCATTTTTACCTGAAAGAGCAAATAGAAAACTATGGGCATTCGGACTTGAGTAATGGGCAGACATGTTCTCAATAATTAAGTAAATGAATCTGTTATGTAAAGGAAAGCAACTGACAGTATATGTTGCCAATAGTAACATTTGAGCTTTCACGTCGAAAATAGGATTTTGGAAAATATATATGCCATCATTAACTTTCCAGCTTTCCAATACATAAAGCCTTTTCTGATGAGATTTGTGGTGGCATTAATGAAAGTGATATTTTGATGTCATATAAAGAAATATGTTAACACCTGGATGATCTGCATAATTCAGTAAATCACTATTTTCCAAATGCCCAATACATCATGTCGCAAAATTACACACAGGCAAAACACTGACTTCAGTGCAAAATAGCCAATGGATTCTAAGGTAACATAGTATGAACATTTCATTGATATCGTCTCAGATTCCACATTACAACCAACTTTAAGAAACTGGCAGCCAAGTTTTGATTTAGTACCAAAAAAGTCTACTAAATGGGCACCTGGGTGGCTCAGATGGTTAAGCTTCTGCCTTCAGCTCAGGTCATGATCCCAGTGTCCTGGAACTGAGTCCCACATCTGGCTCCCTGCTCAGCAGGGAGCCTGCTTCTCCCTCTGCCTCTGCCTCTTTGTCTCTCATGAATAAATAAATAAAATCTTTTTAAAAAGAAGCCCATTAAAGTATCTTTCCCTTTTATAACTACATATCTGCAAGTGGCTAAATTTTTTTAATAACACCAGCAAAACATATGTTTATGGCAACACATTGAATACAGAAGAGGTTATGATACTCTGTCTTCCATTAAGTCACACATTAAAGAGATTTGCAAAAATGTCACTGTCCCCACTGAATTTTTTTAAATAAATTATCACAAAAAATGTGAATTATGTAAGTTTTAATCAGTTTATTATTGTTATTTTAAAATAAATTAGTAGATAGATGATTTTTCAATTTCTTAGTTGTAATTTCTAATATAATAATTATTAGTATATACAACCCACACTTAAAAATAAAAAGGTTCTTTGGGGCCCTTGATAATTTTTAAGAGTATAAAAGGGTCTTGAAGCCAAAGTGTTTGCAAGTTACTATTCTGTAAGAATCTTACCAATGCAATGAGATCCCTGAGCTAAGAGCTTCTAGAAGCCTAGAAAAATGTACGAGACCCAGGTAGAAAAACAGTTGTTGGCTCCAAGTCTACAAAAGAAAACAATAAATGTAAAAATTAATATATGTTTAATTAAATGTCTACAAAATGTACCAACATGCCAACTTCATTCACCATTAAATTCAGCATTCATAAGGATTTAATTCCATCAAATACAACTTACAGTTTCAGTTTTCCCACTTCACAAATTCCCCTATTTATAGTGTCCACGGTAATTGTTGGGAACTCATAACCAATCATAAATTAAATGAGTAACCTGGAGCCAAATAATTTCTAAAGCACAAATATAAAAACACTACAAAGATTCTTTTTTTTTTTGTTAAAGGTTTTTATTTTATTTTGACAGAGAGAGTGGAGACACAAGCAGGCAGAGCAGTAGAGGGAGAGGGAGAAGCAGGCTCCCCAGTGAGCAGGGAGCCCGATGCGGGGCTCGATCCCAGGACCCTGAGATCATGACCCGAGCCGAAGGCAGTCGCTTAACCAACTGAGCCACCCAGGCGCCCCAACACTACAAAGATTCTTAAAACAAAAAAGTATATTTAATGTGGGATATGGGTGCAGCTGGTATATTTGATATTTTGTGTGGTGGGGACTCCAAAAGTCAGAACATGCAGGGCTCATGAAGGTTTTGCTTTAAACACAGCATCACACTGCCTGTAAATCATAGCTGTCCTGAAACATTTCAGTGCTAGGAGATATCTTCACCAAGTAAAGGAGAGGTCTTCACCAAGTGAAATACCTCCCCCTGACCTTTAGTAGGAATGGGAGAGAGAGAGATAGTGAAAAGACACTAAACAGGTCGGCAGAGGAGCAAAATCACAGGGAAAAGAGCACATGGTCTTTTGTTTGGGTCTGAGCAATGGCTCCGCTGGCCAGCCCTCTGAATTCTGGGCAGGGCTTACACTGCCCTCACACCCAGACTTTCATCATTAGGTGTGAGCAAGCCAGGGCTGATGGTTTAGAAGAGCGCTGGGACATCTCACCAGAAAAGTACTGCATCTGAAAGCTAAGGGCAGCCAGCTTGAAGCAAGAAGTCACCCAATGACAGCTCCCACTTCTGGTCCATGGGGTCCTTGCCCCCTCACTGGCACCTCAGAATTACATTCCCTTGCTGAGGAGCAGTGTCAAGGGGTACCTGGGTGGCTCAGGCAGTTAAGCACCCAACTCTTCATCTCAGTTCAGGTCTCGATCTTAGGGTCATGAGTTCAATCAAGCCCCATCTACTTAAAAAAAAAAAAAAAAAGGAGCCATGCCCAGTACTCCAGAGATGTCTCTCGACTTCAGTCCCTTTAAAAGTGTCCTCCTTACCTTTCTGCCAGGCTAATCTCCATCGCCTGGAGGAAGGCAGTGTTGGCCCTTCATTCAACTTTGAGATATCATGACTCTGAGATAATATGGTTGTCTCTTAACATGGATCTCCAGCGATGGGATTTCCTGCAAGATTGCAAGTAACTTATTTTCTTCCTCATTTGATTTTTTATAGTGTCTGCTATAATGCATTTGCTTTAAAAATTTTTTTTTAATTTTAAAGGATATGGGTAAAGCAACTGGCTTTTAATAGGTCTTTGATAAAGAATAATCACTGTTATTTGGGAATTAACCAGGGGGTTCCCTAACATTTCCTGCATTGAAATAAGGAGTTCTCCACTGTCAAGAGATGATAGATTGACGTCCATTTTCTGGAGCTGCCTAGTTTAATAAAAAGGTAAAAGAAAAATAGAAAAATGAAAAAATAGAATTATAAAACATACGATATATTTTAAAAGTTTCACTTAACAAATCAATTTTTTAAAAAGATTTTATTTATTTATTTGACAGACAGAGATCACAAGCAGGCAGAGAGGCAGGCAGAGAGAGAGAGAGAAGCAGGTTCCCTGCCAAGCAGAGAGCCCGATGCAGGGCTCCATCCCAGGACGCTGGGATCATGACCTGAGCCGAAGAGAGGCTTAACCAACCGAGCCACCCAGGCGTCCCAACAAATCAATGTTTTAAATGCACACACACATGCATAACCACAATACAATAAAATCATGCAATTGATGATATAGGTCAAGATTTATGAAAAGCAAATTATGTATGGAGCACACATTGTGTAGGCAACGTGGCCTGGGAAGGAGACTAGGCTGTCAAGCTCTCCATGTACAAAGTCTTTCAGTCATGTCAGTGAAGCTCTGCAAGTTAATGGGATCATTTAGAGATTAAAAACAAGTCTAAAACTCGGTTTCATTGCCAAATTGCTTTCCTTGGGCACCTCCTCCCTTTACCAACACCACTAGATTCTGATTGTCATCAGCCTTTATTCCTCGTATTGATATCGGCATTTTTCAATGCAATTGTCTGAACTTCCCAACCGGAGGGAAAGGGTCATATAGTCTGCTGTGACTTTTCACTTATAACAAACACGTAACCTACCAATTGAATTGCTGATACTTTTTAAATACCAAGTTTTTTAAAGTAGTAACAGAAATACACTTCCCACTATAAATGCATATTTTTTTTATCTTCCAACTTGCATACACCTTGGAGATCTGCATCAACTCTCCAAGTCTACTCTATCATATTAAAGAGGAAAGCTCAAATCAACTTTTTTTTTTTTTTGCTTTCTGTCCAACCCTTTTTTTTTTAAATTTTATTTTTATTTAAACATATAATGTAACCCCACCACCCTCTGTCCAACCCTTTTAAGCAAGGATATCAGCTCTTCCTCTGCCTCCCCTCTGTGGAAGGCTAGCAAAGATCTCTTGGCAGCTATTCTTTTCATCCCTCCAGGGGCAGACACCTCCTTGCATTGTTATTTCAGTTGATCCAGTTGTGACTACGCCATCAAATGCACTTTCTCTGAAAATTCAACTCCTAATCACTGAAAATTAAGAGGTTTTGATGATGATCTCTGGCATGAATCTTCTCCCATCTGGTTCTAGTTCAGGGCTGGCCTTTGACGGCCCTTCGTCTCACACCATGGCTCTAGGAGGGTGTGGAGACTGCTTGGCTCTCTTGCAGGTTGAATGGATCCAAGGAGACCTGGTTGTTTTCCTAAGCAAGAACAAGGAGGGATTTTTTGCACCATGTAGATATAAGCTTATCACCAATTTCTTCACAACAGGTGTGTCTTATTTGACATAAAGGAAGACCTGTTATCAAACACAAAGGCCTTTTTCATTATAGAACAACAGTACTTTTAAAGATAGAAGCAACTGGGATCTTCATATATCTGTTGAGGATATTACAAAAGGTCCAACCCATCCTTGCCACTTCCTCATTCCACTCCCTTTAATTGAAGCCATTACTTCTTGTCTAGAAAACAACAGCTTCATGGTTGGTCTCCCTGCCTCCTCTCTTGATCTTTGCCATCTTCTCTCTGCTTTAGGCACAACTTGTTTGAAACACAAATATGAGCCCAACCACCCTCCTTGCTCAAATACCTGTAATAGCTCCTTGCTGCTTATGGTAGAAAACATACATTCCTTAGCAAGCATGTCTAAGGACAGAGGGAGATAAAACAGTAGAAACTTGTGAAAAGTTTTTTTTATTTTGTTTTGTTTTGTTTTTAAGAATTCGTTTTTTTTTTCTCTCAGTGGAAGCTGAGCCACACCAGGCATAAGCATTATGTACTTTTGGTCTATGGTGACAGTTTAATATTCTGACTCTAGGTTTTCCTTCATGCCACTCCTAGTGCCTGGAAAGACCTCAGTGCTGCTTGCCACTCCTGCCTCCTCGTGTAGCTCAGTATATATCTCATAGAACTCAGTTCCAATGCTGATTCCTCCACGAATCTTTTCCTGGTAGCAAGTCTGAGTTAGATGTCCATCCTCTGGGCTCCAAGTTACCTCTGGTCCCTCAGTGACAGCAGTAACCACACCATTACCTGCCTGACACTGCTACTTCCCAGACTTCTCCATTATACCAAGACTTCCTTAATGAAAAGAGAATGTCTCACCTCCTTGAGTAAGTACACAAAATAAATGCGTATAATAGACATGCATTTTATCTACCTAGGACCTCCTCTTTCTGTTCTTGGAAACAATGGGTACTACCTTCCTTTTCAAGGAATTTCCCCTTCTCTACTCCTTATGGTTCAGGCAAAGGGATTAAACCAGTGGACTCCACCACTGTCCTAGGGGGGCTCATGACCCGAGATGAACCTAGCAAATTCTTTTACCCAGGAATGGGCAGGGCTCAAAAAGAATAAAAGACAAATGAAACTATGTCATCTTCTGGCAGCTCTGCAGAGTAGCCTCACATGACCCAGTTCCTGGATTCTATTCTTCTCAAGGCTTTTGTATCAGTGAGCTTTTGCTGTATAACAAATAATCTCCAAAATTAGTAGCATAAAATAATATCCATTTATTTATCTCAAAATTCTAGAGGTCAGCAATTTGTACTCGGCTAAACTGGGCCTCTCTCCTGGTCTTGGAAGGATTCATACATCATCTACAGTCAACATTAGTGAACTGGAAGCTGGTTGGTCTAGGGTAACTTCAAGTGGAATTATCTCTGTCCTACATGGTATCTCATCTTCCATTGAATTTATTCACATGCAGCTGCACAGAATTCCAGGAGAGAGAGTAGAAGCATACAAGACATGCTGAGGCCTAGGCTCAGACATGGCACACCATCACTTTCACTGCATTCCATCAGCCAAAGCAACCCACAGGACCAAATTCAAGAGGGTGGGAACTAAGACCTACTCCTTGGTGGAAGGAGTGGCAAAGTCACATTGCAAAGGGTGTGGATACAGAGAGGGGTACAAAAATGTGTTCATATGTGCAAACTACCACAACTTTGTTATTTAGTTCCCTGTTAATCTTCCAATATATCCCTTTTTAAATAAACTTAGTCAAAGTCAGCTTCTGTTGTTTGTGCTTAAAAAAAATATATAACTTATAACTGCTTGGAAATGAAGGAGAGTGATGTTATAATGTTATAATGGGTCAAACTGTGTTATAATGGGTCAAACTTTTATCCAGGGGAGAGTGATGAAGGGGGTGTAGAAAAGTGATAGACCGTCATAGAGCTCAAGGAATTGCAGAGTATACTGTACACTTGTTGCCTATGAGCACCCCGGAAATTAGGATATCACTTTCCTTTCCACCTTCCTAACTCACCCTGTAGTAAGAGCCACCAATCTCTTTAAAATCTCTTTGAAATCTCTTTAAAAGTTAGACATGGGACAATAAGCCATTCACTGGGAGCTGCTCTCTTGTCACTACCTAAATTGAATTGGCTGAGTGTTTGTTAGGTGACTATCTGCAGGTGTGTATTAATATAGCCACCTGTTATACTCTGGATGGGCTTAAATATCAGACATAATTTTTTAAGGAAAAGATATTTCAAACAAAAGAAAAGTCTTGGGGCACCTGGGAAGCTCAGTGGGTTAAGGGCTTTGCCTTCGGCTCAGGTCATGATCCCAGGATCCTGGGATCGAACCCCGCATAGGGCTCTCTGCTCAGTGGGGAGCCTGCTTCTTCCTCCCTCTCTGCCTGCCTCTCTGCCTACTTGTGATCTCTGTCTGTCAAATAAATAAATAAAATCTTTAAAAAAAAAAGACTTAACGTTGATAGGAGTCTTAGATATGGTCTAGTGTTCCCCAATCTAAGTCCTTTCCATCTCCACACTACTACTTTCCAATTAAATTTCCACTTCTTCTTCCCCTTCTTCTTCCCCTTTGTCTTCTTCTTTTTTCTTTCTTCTTTCTTCTTCCTCCTTCTCCTTCTTCTTTTAGGAGGGGCAGAGGGAAAGGAATAAAGAAAATCTTAAGCAGGCTCCATGCCTAGCACAAGCACAGAGCCCAATGCAGGGTTCAATCTCATAATCCTGAGATCATGACCTGAGCCAAAATCAAGAGTTGGACGCTTAACCCCTGAGCCACACAGGCACTCCAAAATTTCCATTTCTTTAGGTGCTGATCAGAAGGACATCAGGAAAAAAAGCAAGTTACAGAATTAGAATTAAACAACATTGAAGCAGGAGTGACTGATGTCTCATGTGCATCGATAATATCTAACAGTAGAGGAAAGATTTCTCAACTCAGAATATCTTTTGAAAGTGAAATCCCAGGAAATATAAAGGAGACATTTTTAGGCACTACAGGCAGTTTTGTTTTGTTTTATTGGTTTGGTGGTGGTGGTGGTTGTGATGATGTAAATAATGAAAAAATAAGTGTCTGGGCTTACAGATGACAGTGGACTTCTGTGATGTTTAGAATTTTCTCTCCTTTGCCAGATGGACATAACAGATACAAAACATTCCTTCCAACAACAACAGAATACACATTCTTTTCAAGTGCACATGGAACATTCTCCAGGATAGATCATGTTAGGCCACAGAACAAGTCTCAATAAATTTAAAAAGATTGAAAACGTATCACATAACTTTTCTGACCACAAAGGTATGGAACTAGAAATTAATAACAAGAAAAAAAAAACTGGAAAAAACACAAACATGTGGAGGCTAAACAACATGCTAGAATTTTCTCTCCTTTGAAAGACATGGTTACTTTGACCTTAAGAACATTCCAGAAGCTAATAATTATTGAAATTTATAATAAAGAAATACTGATGAAAATGGAAAGTTACTCAAAGTTTTTGCAGCATTAAACCCAATATTTAGGGCTCAAACAGCACCCTCAGATTAAACGAGTGCTCCCTCAGTTCCATGAGTACTTCTCACCATCTGTAAACCACAAAACTGTCACTCATAGTGCTGAGATTTACATCTTTGTGGTTTTGACAAGGAGGGGCCATATCTGCTCTCACCATGTCTCAGGCTCGGGACACGTGCCAGGGCAGCCAGACAGGATCTCTAAGGCTGAGTGAGATGGTGTGATGTTCTCTGTGTGGGAGGCCTCCCGGGGAGACAGAGTGGTGACCTCACTAGGAAAATAAAAACAGTTCAATAAAAAATACTTATCTTGGAATGATCTGCCTGAACTTGAGACCAGTGAAGGGATTGTATTTCCAACACACTTTCAAAGAGAAAAGCCATTTTCCATTAATCCTGAATAGGAAGAAATCCTACAGTACCTCGTCTTGACTGAGAGATGATGATTCGGGCAAAAAGGAGCTCGACTCTAGCTCTACATAAAGACACAGTAAGAGAATCACCCTTACCCTTAAAAGAACCAATTATAAAGCTCTCCTTTTAAAACTAAGGCAGAAATTTGCTCCTTGGAAATTCAGCGTTGGAGAGGATTCAGCCACACAAGTAACCTCAACTTTTGGCCTCTAATATTTTCCTCTCCCATAGGATTTCTCTCATGACCCTTCCATTGCCACCTACAGAGACTAAGTGTGTCCCTGTGTTTGAGGCTTAAATGCAGACAAAGGAACAAAGGTATGGATATTTTGAAAGGACTTCTGCCTAAAATGCCGAAAACACAATAGGAAGAATAATCAAGAAAATGCTAAAATAATGTAGAAGCACCATCAGGCTGAGAGTGGCCTTCTGATTCCTCCGTGTTTGACTTGTTCTGTTCTGAGCCCTGTTGCTTGCCTTTAAGGCTTGGAAATTCTTAGTCCTATGGCTCTTGGGTGTGTATCATTCAGGAAATTGGGAGTATCGGCTCTAGGGAAAGGCAGTTTTGTGGGTATTTAATATTCTACCACCATTAGTACAACCTTATCATCTCTTTAAATGATATTTATAGAAAATTAACCCAGCCAAACACATTATATAGGGCAAGACCAGAGAGCAATCTCTTCTTTGTTTGGCTTATAGGAGGTTTAGACCCATGGCCTTGGTCTAATTAGAAAAGGGCTCTGGCTAGAAGCACCCAAGAGAAAATGCAGTTTGGCAAAAAAGCCTGAGAGTCCTTGGTCCCATAGAACCCTAATCCCATAAATTTTTCAACATCTGAAGCTACAGGCACTGTAGGCAAGAATTTAACTAATATGTTTCAGGGTCTTTTTTTCCCAATTAAAAAAGACACCCAAAGTCTGTTTCAGAATTATCTCTGAATATGACAAATCTTAAAAAGAGTCCCCTGGTTCCCTCTTTGCTTCAAGAGCTAGAAAGCACATAGTCAAATCTGCCAGCCTTTCTTATAAGTTGTATAAGATCTTCAGGTATGAATTTCCAAGTCGAACTTGCCCCTGGATTCACTCTAGCCTTACTTTTCTCTCTTAAATTTGCCTCATTAACAATTTTGTGCATTTTTTCCAACTATGTAGCTTTGTTAGATACCTCAAATTCATTTTTCAACAACTCAATATCGGAAAAATTACCTAAGACTTGAAAAGGAATTGCTGGATGTTCTCCCAGTACAGTGTTCCTCTTGACAATCTATTGTCTGAACTATTTATTTTATTGCTCTGCTAGGCCAGAGGGTACCTTGTACATTTGTATCTGGTTGAGATGGAAATAATTCCCTTCAGGGGAACACATAATCTCAGAATTATGGTTTATGGCCCTGTTAAAAAATAACCAGAATTGGGGCACCTGGGTGGCTCCGTGGGTTAAAGCCTCTACCTTCGGCTCAGGTCATGATCTCAGGGTCCTGGGATGGATCCTCGCATTGGGCTCTCTGCTCAGTGGGGAGCCTGCTTCCCCCTCTCTCTCTGCCTGCCTTTCTGCCTACTTGTGATCTCTGTCAAATAAATAAATAAAATCTTTAAAAGGACAGTATTATATATAATTAACATGTTTAATCTAATATTGGATACTCAGACTCTAAAATACTCTTTGGGGACACCTGGGTGGCTCAGTTGGTTAAGTGGCCAACTCTTGATTTCAGCCCAGATTGTGATCTCAGAGTCCTAGATTCAAGCCCCCAAGACAAAACGGGTTCCACGCTTAGTGGGGAGTCTGCTTGAAGATTCTAATAGTATCACTCCCCTTGCTCATATGTACTCTCTCTAAAAAAATAAATAAATAAATCTTCAAAAATAAAAAATTTTTTAAAATGCTCTTTGGACTGGTTTAAAATTTTTCAGTTTTCTTCAGTGATTAATGAGTTAAATATAATCTTTGATACATCTTATATTTGCATAAAAGTAATTCAAAAAAACTCCTGAAAAGTATATCTTAGCAGTAAGTGGAAAACAACAAATGGATAGTGCTACATATATGTCAAAAATCTGTAGAGCTTTTCAGAAGAAAGAGTGAACTTAATATGTGCAAATTAAAAATAAATTACTTAGGAGGTCAGGGGAAATCCCAGATGTAGTACAGAATGTGACAAAAGACTAACTAAGCTGGAAATGCATGAAACAAACCTCAGTGAAAGGGATGGGGAAAAGGTGCTGAATAAGGGACTTTGGAAACAAGTGGACTCTGTATAACTGAAGGAAAAGGTAATTGTAACTAATATTGTATTCTAGTTGATAAACTTGTTTCCTATAAGGTTATAGGTCAACAAATCTCCAATCATTATACATGTATACTGGAATTCACAGTTAAGTAAATGAATGGCAGATGGTAGGATCCAGGTTTCTTACTGTTGGAGAAAGAGTTTATAAATAAGCAGAGAGGGAACTGCATTAGGATTAAAGATATCAGTATGAATTCATGTTTGGCTTAATACAGATATAGATGGTTTAATATAGAAATACTATTAGAAACATGGGTTATCATAAACATATTTCCTTGTTCAGTCAGATAAGAGGACAGAGAAACAACACTTCATAGCAAGGAGTACACAAGATCTTGGTTTCCAATATCATTAGAGGAATAAAAGGAACAATGCTTCTTGGAGAAATGGTTGATTTTAGAATTGGGGCAAGAATTATGTAAAATAAACCTGAAGCATCTTGTAGTACTCACCAAAATAAGTAAATAAAACAAAATGAGGGGCACCTGGATGGCTCAGTTGGGTAAGCCTCTGACTCTTGGTTTTGGCTCAGGTCACGATACAAGGGTCATGAGACTGAGCCCTGCTCCAGACCCCACACTCAGCGGGGAGGGTGCTTGAGATTCTCTCCTTCTCCATCTCCCTCCATTCCCCACCTCCCTGCTCATATTCTCTCTCTTTAAAATAAATAAATAAATATTAAAAATAAATAAATAAAACAAAATGATAGAGCTATGTCAAATTTGGGGATATAGGAGCCAAGTGACAGAGCTCCCAAACACTGAAGTTGGAATGACTTGAGCAAAAAAATAAGTAAAGTAATATTGGATGATTAGTCAAAATATAAAATAAATATCATGTCCATACTAACATAAATAAATGCTTAAACATATAAATGGGAGAGAGAAAACAAATTTTACATGCAGAAAAACTCTACATAACATATGCAGATACATCGCCCTCAAGGAGGTAGAGAATAACTCCCCACTCCTTAAAGATGGACTGTCCATAGTGACTTTCTTAAGAAAGAGTACAATATGGATGGGGGGAGTAACATTCTGGTGTAGAAACCTGACAAATACTACTTCAGCGAAGGTAACAAAGTCAATACCAGCAGTCATCAATTATGTGATAATACACATCCTTTATATGACACAATAAGAATGGCACTTTACCTCTATAGTCTTTGCCCAAAAAGGCATAACCCCAGCCTAATCGTAAGAAAAAAAATTTCAGACAAATTCCAATTGAGGGAGAGTCTACAAAATGTCTGATAAGTACTCCTCAAAAGTGTCAAGGTCATAAAAAACAAAGAAAGTCAGGGCACTTGGGTGGCTCAGTTGCTTAAGTGTCAGCCTTCAGCTTAAGTCATGATCCTGGGGTCCCAGGATTGAACCCTGCATCAGGCTCCCTGCTCAACAGGGCATCTGCTTCTCCCTCTGCCCTTTCCCTGCTCATGCTCACACCCTCTCTCTCTCTCTAATAAATAAATAAATAAAATCTTTAAAACAACAACAACAATAAGGAAAGTCTAAGAAACTGCCACAGAGCAGAGGAGCTTAAGGAGACATGACAGCTAAATGTAATTTGGTATCCTGGATAGGATCCTGGAACAGAAAAATGACAGTAGGTCAAAGATAAGGAAATCTAAATAGACAATGGAGCTTAGTTAGAAATAATATATTAATATCAGTTCATAAAGTATGAGAATATAGGGACACCTGGGTGGCTCAGTGGGTTAAGCCGCTGCCTTTGGCTCAGGTCATGATCCCAGCGTCCTGGGATCAAGTCCCGCATCGGGCTCTCTGCTCGGCAGGGAGCCTGCTTCTCCCCTCCCCTCTCTGCCTGCCTCTCTGTCTACTTGTGTGATCTCTGTCTATCAAATAAATAAATAAAATCTTTTTTAAAAAAAAGTATGAGAATATATCATAATAATGTAAGATATTAATAATAAGAAAAATTGAGTGTGGGGTATGTGGAATTGTTCTTTTTGATTTTTGTAAATCTTAAACTACCACAAAATTAAAAAGTTATTTAAATGAACAGGTGTATCAGACAAACCCAAACAGAAATAAATTCTGCAAAATATTTGTCAATGTCATGAAAAACAAAGGAAAACTCTGGAACTGCCACAGATCAGAGGAAACTAAGAAACATGACAATTTAAAACAATGTGAAATCCTGGGTTGGATCATGGAACTAAAAAAAAAGAAGAAGAAGAAGATTGTAAGAAAAAACTGTGTTTTCTATCTACTGAAAACACAGGTAAAATCCGCCCTCACCCCCTCACCTCCCGACAAAGTCTATGGCTTTGTTAATACCATGGTACTGATGTTAATTTCTTAGTTTTGACAAATGTACCATGATTGTGTAAGATGTTAGGGAAAATCAAGTGAAGGTGTATAAGAACTATCTGTACTATCTTTGTAACTTTTCTGTTTCTTTTTTTTTTTTTTTAATAGGTGAACCATGAGGAAAAACAGCTATATGTGGACCAAAGGCATAGTATACCACTTTCAATTGGCCAGTAGAGATATAAAGTTGTGATCACTGGAACTCACATGTTTTCAAGAAGGAAATGATCGCTAAGAGCTTAAAGAAGGCTGCCTGAATCAGTGATTCCCTACTGGGGATGGGGAAGTATAACACTCTGGATAATTAATCTTATGTTAGCATTTGTCTGGGGATAGTTCAGGGAATTCTGATTTTCCTAGAACTCTTGGTGACAAAAACACCTCTCTTAACAATCTCAACAACAGTGGTCTATTTCAGGCTTTGGTGTTAAAAATGGGAAACAACAATTAATAAGATCTCTTTTCCTATGTGATCCAGTCATCTGCTCCTTCCACACATAGGAGGCCCAGGAGATATTCCCTCATGAACTTAAGAAGAACAGGTCTTATCTTATTGGCCGTTTAGAAGGCCAACCCCCGCAGGATACCCACAAACAGCCAAGATCCTTCTTCAGGCTTTTCCCAAGGTAGCTAGAAAGAGGTTTCCTGGAATTGTTTACTAGGATGCCAGGAGGTCAGCCAGAGTTCTCAGTCCCAAAAGTCATTCATTTCTCCTCCCTTCCTAGAGTAACGATACCATATGTTACCCTCACAGAGCTGCTCACATACTAAACACCTGTCACATGCTAGCTACAGTACTAGATTCAGGAGAGGAGGGAGCAGATTCTGAAAAAAATGTAACAGTAATAAGGACAACACTGATAACAAATTTGTGAGAGTACATATTAATAATGGATCAAGTCTTATGCTATAAGTACTGACTGACTTCATCCTACAGTAACTCAGTAAGATAGGTTATATTGTCTCCATTTTACAGGTGAGAAAATGATTTCTTCCTCCAGGAAACTGAAGATTAGAGTAACTTGCCTAAGGTCAACCAGTAGTTAAAAAACATCAAAGTAGTCTCCTGCAGACCTAGAATCAAAAACTAGTTCTGTCCCTTATTAGCTGTGTGACCTTGGACAACTAATGTCATCTCTTTGTCAAGTGGTCAATAAACAGAGGATAAAATCAACACAAATATATTGAGTGTGTTGGTCCATTAATGTTAGTTGTCACCAGGGTGGGGATGGGAGGGGCCTCACGTGTATTCAGAACTTGCCAAACTCTGCCAGGTGCCTTACAGGCATGAACTTATTTTATCCTCCCAATGCAACATCAGATAAGGACTTACTGTTTTACTGATGAGGAAATGGATGTTCAAAGAGATTCAATTAACTGTCCAAAGGTCACCTGGCAAGTAAGTGGTCTAGCAGCAATTTGAGTTCAGCTCTATCTACCCTAGTACCCTGAGTCAACCGTTCTGTCAACCAACTGCCACCCACTCAACATTCCAGAAACTCCAGACAGCTCAGTTTCTTCAGGGTAACATATTTCTCATTTTAACTGAAGGCCTAACCCAAAAGAATTGCTGAAAGTGTTGTAAATTTATGGCTAAGAGAGTCTCACTTGAATTAGGTGGGACCTTTCAGCACTGATAGCAAGTACCTAGGAAAGCAGAGAGTCTTCCCTGGGAGGCCAGAGTGCATTCTGAGAAGAGGAAGCATGGAAGTAGACAGGAGAAGGGAGAAAGAAGGTGCAAGATATCTGAAGGCTCGGGAAGGAGCTTCTTTGGCACGCAGAAGCAAACCTACAATTTATCCAACTAACCTTGCCTTTAGCTGAGCCCCTACTGAGAAGACCATGCCTCTGGGCCTCAGAGCAATTTAGGGTAAGGACAAGAATGCTAAGTGGATTCCAGTCACTAAGCCAACCTCAAGTACTGTTAGTAAATGCTGGGGAAGTTGTATTAAGGAGGATCATGGGATTACCCAGGCTCAGCTGACAGGGAAAAAAAAGTCTTGGTTCATTAGTAATTTCTGCCACAAGTTTGGGAGTAGAAAGAGCCTCACATGTGCCAAGAATTTGCCATTCATGTTTTAGGGAATACTGCAGCCTGGGCATACTCTGCAGGAGAAGTTGACTGGGTTCAGGTCCAGGTAGGAAACAAAAATGTCCCAATGGCACCCTTTCCCCACCTATCTATCTCACAAACTATGGCAAAACAGCATTAGCAGCAAAAAAGGACATAATTTTAATTCTTTTGGTTTTAATAACTTTGAAAATAGAACCAGGCCACCCCTGCCAAGACACTTTAAGAAGTACTAAAAACCAAAGAGTTTCAGGCCAGCTAGAGAAGGCGGAGGGGGGGTGTTCCAGCCATTTAGCCTCCCTTTGTGACATGGTCACCATTCACCCCACCCTTCAGATGCCTTAATAACACTCATCTGGGAAAAAAAAAAAAAATAACACTCATCTGTCTCAGGAGAGGGGGAAAAGTGGTGAGCCAAACCTCAAGAGTGAAGAAGGGGAAAAATATATATATATATATGGAATTTCAGCTCAAAGTTCAACCATTGAATGTCCTAACTGCTGTCATTATTTTTTGTAGAGCCCTCACTGGGCTTTCTTGACCACCAGGAACTTAGCCTCAGGGCTCGAGGGCCCATGTTTTCTATCTGAGGCCTTGCTACTGCCTTGCCAAACATGCTCAACCTACTGTCCCAAAGTCTACAAATTCTACCTCCAACCACCCCCAGTGGGTCAAACTTTCCATGGCTAGACTATAAAAGGGGAAGCAGTCCTACCATTTCCTTTAATAAGCCATTTTCACAGGGTGCCAAGTACCCTTTAAGGAGCCCAGAAGCCAAGCAGTCCCCTGGATTCCAGAAAGTCCAGCCTAGTCCAGAAGTAGCAGAAGGCAGAGACCAGGACCTAGACCAGTAAAATTAGTCTCCAGGGAATCTGCTTGGTTCAGGCTACCAGGAGAGGTGTGTGCTGGATTACAATTAGCATTGATTTAAGGCTCTGCTAGGTCCTTGCAGGAATGAGTCCAGTCTCTCCAGGGGAGTGGTCCTAGAGAGGAAATTTCTACCTTCTGCCTTCTAAGAAAGCTGGAATCTGTAACATAGTCCTATTGCTCTACTGAGCACCTTGATGGATTTGGATTCATAAAGGTGAACATGAAGCAGAGTTTGAAGTGGGAGAAAACTGAATGGTCCTACTTATTAGAAGAAGAAAAACGTGGAGGGATGTCTGGATGGCTCAGTTGGTTAAGCGGCTGCCTTCGGCTCAGGTCATGATGCCTGCATCCTGGGATCGAGTCCCACATCGGGCTCCTTGCTCGGCAGGGAGCCTGCTTCTCCCTCTGCCTCTGTCTGCTGCTCTGTCTGCCTTTGCTCTCTCTCTCTCGCTCTCTCTCTGACAAATAAATAAAATCTTTAAAAAAAAAAAAAAAAGAAGAAAAATGTGGAATTTGGGAAGACCACACTGACAATGACTGTTCCTGACTGTAGAGCTCTTCCAGTTAGGGGAAGGGAAAAAAGTCTGGCTAAGTAGGTTTTTTAAAACAAAAGAAAATAAATCTTGTAAATATCCTCTAGTGGTTGTCATTGGACCATGAAGTGAACAGGAAATAAACTTTATTATGCTTGTCATTGAGATAGGAAGATTGTTTCTTATTGCAACTAGTCAACTAGTCTATATATATGTGCTAATGCAAGCACCATTCCACACTAGCCAATTTTGGTGGGGATATTAAAAGGAAGGAGGTTGGTGAGTTGGGTATGAATTTATACAAAGAGACAAGTGAATGATGACCTCTGCAAAGTCTTATCAGATCAAATATATTACACTTGGCCTTTTCCTCATGTTATCTAATATTTCCCATAACTATGAGGACCCAAGTTTTTCTTGTTTTTCTCCTGGGGAGACATATAATATATCTGATATATTATATATTATATATAGTATGTATATATATATGTATGTGTGTATATATATAGCATATATATAGTATATGTTTATAGTACACTCACACACACACATATATATAGACTTTTTCCCAATTTGCATTGAGATAATTCCCAATTTTCTACCCTTAACAGACTTTTTTGGATAGAAGCATAATTTTTTCAACCTTTATTGAGATATAACTGATAAATAATCTGTGTAAGGTTAAGGTATACAGTGTGGTGATTTGACACACATAGATTGAAAACGATCACCATAGAACAGTTAGCACCTCCATACCTCACAAAATTACCATTTCTTTTTAGTGGTGAGAACATTTAAGATCTACTTTCTCTAACTTACAAATATATAATATAGTATTGTTAATTATAATCAGCCATGCTGTACACTATATTCTCAGAATTTATCCATCTTCTAGCTGAAAGTTTGTATCCTTTGACCTATATCTCCTCATTTCCCTAACCCTCCTCCCACAATTCTGTTTTCTATGAGTTCAGCTTTTTTAGATTCCACATATAAGTAACATCACACAGTATTTGTCTTTCCATCAGTCTTATTTCACTTAGCATAATGCCCTCAAGATTCATCCATGTTGTCACAAACTGCAGGATTTCCTTCTTTCTCGTGGCTAAATAATATTACACAAACACACACTTCACCTTCTTTATCCATTTATTCATTGATAAACCCTCAGGTTGTTTCCATATCTTGACTGTTATGAATAATGCTGCAATGAACATGGGAATGCTGATATATATCCAAGATCGTGATTTCATTTCCTTAGATATATACCCAGAAGTGAGGTTGCTAGATCATATGGCAGTTCTAGTTTTAAATTTTTGAGAAACCTCTATGCTGTTTCCAAAATGACTACACCAAATTACATTCCCACCAACAGTGCACACAGGTTCCTTTTCCTCTACATGTTCACCAACACTTGTTATCTCTTGTCTTTTTGATAACAGTCATTGTAACAGGTGTGAGATGATATTGTAGTTTTGATTTACATTTTCCTGATGATTAGTGACATTGAATACCTTTTCATGTACCTCCTGGCTGGGAAAGTCAATTCAGTTCCTGTTCCCATTTTTTTAACCAGATTGGTTTTTTTGCTCTTGACTTGTATGTGTTCCTTATATATTTTGGATACTAACCTCTTAATGGTTTGTATATATTTTCTCCCATTCAGTTGATTGCCGTTTTATTTTGTTTATCATTTACTTTGCTGTGCAGAAGCTTTTTTTTTTTTTAATATGGTCTCACTTATTTATTTAGCTTTTAACCCATTTTTAATCCACTGAGCCACCCAGGTGCTCCTTTATTTTGCTTTTGTTCCTTGTGCTTTTGGTGTCACATCTAAAACGTGTTGCCAAGACCAACGCCAATGAGATTTCTCCCTATGTTTTCTTCTAAGAGTTTTATGGTTTGAGGTCTTACATTGATGTATTTTATTCATTTTGAGTTAATTTTTATGAATGGTGTAAGATAAGGGTCTCAATTTCATTCATCTGCACATGATTATCATTCTCCCAAAACCATTTATTAAAGACACTATCTCTTCCCTATTGAATATTCTTGGCTTCCTTGTCAAATAATTAGTTCACAATAGTTCCATTGGAACAGAATGCCAGCACCATACAGTTTTGATTCCTATGACTTTGCAATATGGTTTGAAATAAGAAGTATGCTGCTTCCAGCTTTGTTCTTCTTTCTCAGGATTCCTTTAGCTATTCAGGGTCTTTTGTGATTCCATATGAATTTTAGGATGGCTTTTTCTATTTCTGTGAAAAATGACATTGGAATTTTGACAGGTATTGCATTAAATCTATGGATGGCTTTGGGTAATATGGATATTTCAACGATATTAATCCTCCTGTATGGAATGAGAGAGAAATGAGCCTCTTTGGTAGAGTTCTGCATAGCTGGGGAAGCAGGGTGCTCATTTACATGTTCTCTTTTTTTCCCAAAGGAGAAGTAGTCATAACTGAGAAGGTCTTTCTTGGCACTGAGCTGTGCTGCCTTTGAAGAAAGGTGACATGAGTAAAGTTGAACTATTCCTCTTACCCTTTCCAATACATCCAAACTCATATATATTTTTTGCTCCAGTGGTATGCTGGAATTTCTCCACTGGATTCTTGAGTATCCACAAAGACTCTCTTGTCCATGAGTCTAAGAAAGTGTCTTCCAGGGCTCTAGACCATGACCAATAGGGAATGGAGTCATTTCATGGGACACTGCATGAGCTACAGATGGGATTGACTTCCATATGCCTATTACCCAATGCATGGGTGGGTGATGTTTTTCCTGGGTTTCTTGGTACTGGATCCCACAGTTTCCACAAAGGCATTTTTGTCTATGGGTTGATGCCAAATTGTTGAGGGGGCATATGAATGAAGACACACAGAGCCATCATTCTGCACCTCTGGCCAGTCTCCTCCCTGACATACACACACTGCACTTCCTCCTCTGGTCCAGCTGCTCCGGCGGAGATTGTTGAATAAAACTTAGTACACAGTTTACTGGTTATCTTTGTCTGGGGCCCACGATTTTATTTTCAGTCTGAAAGATAATACCTCCCCCAAGCTGTAGAATCCAAAAGGAATTTATTTCCTCCGAAAGGAGTTTTAGGAGATGCTGTATCAATGGCTTAGACAAATCTAGTTTGATTACATTCTTTGTCTCCTTGTCTCCCCTTACACAATAGTCAGGGTTTTAAATGAGGGTTTAATGTGAAACTGAGTCTTTCCAGTTTCACTTTTCTGTACCACTTTCAGTACAAAAGAACTACCTTTGAAAATGAGAGTGCGAATTGTCTCATTAATCATGAGATTTCAGATCTTTTCAGTGGGGCAATAAAAAAGATGAAAAATAGTTATTTTAGCAGAGTCAAGGCTTGAAAACACAAAAGCATACGAAAAGGGAAAGTTTCTTGTAGCCATAGGGGGAGAAAAGTCAATTGGCTCAAAAAACTAAAAATGTAAGTGACAAACCTTGTTTGATGCAAAAAATAAAAAAATTTTAAAAATTAAAATTAAAAAGCCATATTTCATAGCATGGTTGGTATAACATAGATAAATATTCTTTTTACTGTCCAAAGTCACTTCTAGGGGATTGGTTTCTTTAAAAACAAATCTATGAGGGGAGCCTGGGTGGCTCAGTCATTAGTGTCTGCCTTCTGCTCAGGTCATGATCCCAGGACGCTCCGCTTCAGGCTCCCTGCTCAGCGGGAAGCCCGCTTCTCTCTCTATCTCACTCCTCCTGCTTGTGTTCCCTCTCTCGCTGTGTCTCTCTCTGTCAAATAATAAATGAAATCTTTGAAAAAATAAAAATAAAAACAAATCTGTGAGTATGGCAGCATGCTTTTCACTAGCTACTAATTTTACTATTTATTCTCTCCCCTTTATCTAAGTGGGAAATCTCATTTTGTGCAATGAAATGAAAAACAACTTTACATCTGACTTGATTTTTGAATCACAATTCTATTATCTAAACTTTTCTAGGTCTTAGTTTCTCCCTATATAAAATAGGGAAAATAATACCTACATTATAGAGTTATTTTAAGGATTCAATGAGAAATTTTATCATTACTATAATAAGTAATATACTTATTATTACAATATTACTTATTATATGCAAAGTACTTTATATATAACAATTTGCTTAACCCCTCAACAGTCAATTCCATGTTCTATATACCAATACTAACCCCATTTACAGATAGGAAAATGGAGGCCCAAAACAGTTAAGTAAATTGCATAAAGTCACTCATGGTAATAATCAATCAGAGAGGTAAGTGTATGCAAAAGGGAAACAGAATGTTTAATAAAGGTGAAGGCAGAATTAAGGGAACTAGTATAATGATGGATCCAGGGACTACCCAAGAGAAAGTCATTATCACATTTAGGCCTAAAGGGACAGGGGAAATGATTGATGTGGCTAAAACCAGGTGAGAGCTGTGCATGTGGGAGAGATGATGATAGATAGTGAAACCCCGCCACCCCCAATCCACAGCCTGGCAGGGAAGGATATCCTGATCCCCCTTCTCTCCCATTCTCTCTAATTTTCTGCCAGCCTCCCATACCATTGGTCAAACTCAGATGGAAGTCAGAGGTCAGGGGAGTGCAGGTGGCATAGAACACAGAGGTCAGCCCCCCAGGGTACAGAATAAAGCTAGGAACAGACCAGAAAGGGCAAATAGAGAAAAACTAAAACTTGGTAGAGCTAGGATTGGAATCCTTATTCTAAACTCACTCTCTTGCTTCCTGAGCATAAATCAGTGGTTAGCCTTTCTCCTCCCTACCTGCAAAACCGGAGTGTGTCACCTCCAAGTCCACATGGAAGCCAAATAGCCATTTCACTGGAAAACATGACTCATCATTCTAATAACAATTTGTCAGTGGAGGACTCAGAGCATAAAGAGCACAAATGGTTCACTTGAAAGTGTCCCTCCTCCTAGTTCTAGTTATGGGTTCCTCTTCCCTCTTCCTCTCTATACAGCAGTTTTTGGACCTTCCATCTTCTCCCTCTTATCCCCACGTGCTAACATCAAGAGCTCTCCTTCTTTTTAAACCTGGCACCACCACCCCCGACCCTAGAGGCTTCCTTCTACATTTCAGTGGGTTGAAGAAATTTTCTGCTAAAGATGTCTCTCTCCACAAAACATTCTTACATCACCTACTAAGAAAACATGTGTTCTTTATCACTGCATACATATGTATAGGGCTTGGCACTAAAGAGGTCTCCTAACATAGCACATGGTAATAGCAGTAGCAGTGGTAGTAGTATTGTCACTTTGCCCAAATGAGGTTAAATAGAAAGTTTACAGTGACTGTACAGAATGGTAAAAATGCAAAGAGCCAAGTTCTAGGCAAAGAAGACAAAGCGCATCCGAGATGCTTCCCAGAAGACACACAGCAACCTCTCACACCATAATGCATTTCTACTCTACCTTTTCATTATGGCTTTTGGCAACATTCTTTGCACTATTCTACTCCAGAATCACTCTCCTAGGCACCTTCATCTGCAAGGAGATTTTTTTCAAAACAAGTTACAGATGTTTTTCTTTTCCTTAGGAACACTCCATTGCATATTATTTTTCAAAATGTTGAGTTTCATGCCATGAACATTTTATTCCTGGACTTGGGTTAGCATGATATAAGAAATGTAAATAACTATGACCAGTGGGTTAGCATGATATAAGAAATGTAAATAACTATGACCAGTGGAGGGATAATCTTTTGTTTTTCAATCTTTAAATAGACATTTTAAAAAATTGCCCATAAGTCTTCTACCCTTTGAGATATGTGTGTAAAGCAAAGTGCATTTTTCTGTCCAAACATATAGCAAGTTCAAGTTTGTTCCAATTACATCACTTTTGTTTGCCTCTACAATCTATCAAATGTGTTAAACACAGAAGACATATAAGGTGAAAGACATATTGTTTGCATGGTATTAAACCTTCATTCATCAATTTCTTTGAGTTAAATGGCAAATGTTGATGCCTACAAAATGGGTAACTGTGTGAGTGGGAATGAGAGTAGGACTATGAAGTGGAAATAAAACATCACGGATACAAGGTGGAATGAGGTTAGCAGTCTGTTTCACTGTGAAGATATAGGTATTTCTCTTCTGATGCAAAGTTTCACCAAGTAATTTGGATACAATCCATGGATCTGTCCACATGTCACCACCTTGCTACTGCCCTCCAAATCCAAGTTCCCATCATCTCTACTGCACAAGCTTTTGTATCAGGTACCTCTGAAGTATACCTGTCTTCATTATGCCTCAGCTGCTCCACAGAACTCCCATTCCTGCGGGAACTCTCACTTGGAATGTTTGGGATGACCGTAGGAGCTACAAGTCATTCTGCCTCATGCACAAACCTGGTAGTGCAGCAGAGTTAACATTCCAGTGGGCAACCCTGGATCAAAGGGGTCAGAGCTGAACAATTCAGAGGTATATTCCCACCTGGCCTTTTAGAGATCCCTGGTGACATATACATCCAGTTTTCCATAGAATTTATCAGCATCTTCTGTGTAACTGGATTCATTTTGCCCTCTTTGTCATCTAACACTTCCTAGTCTTCCATTTATGTTCCTTGGATCACTTTCCAAGACAAACTACCAACACACAAGCCCTTGCCTCAGACTCAGATTTATAGAGGAAACCAGACTATGCGACAGCCTCCTAATTTTCCCCAACAATCCCCTTTAACCTTCAATAATCTGTCCTACAGCAGCCAGAGCAGGTCTCCTAAAATATCAAGCATCCTATGTCATCCCTCTGCCCAAAAAATTCTAATGGTTTCCATCACACTCAAAATAAAATAAAAAAATAAAATAAAACAAAATAAAATCCAAAGTCCTTTCAATGTCACCCAAGGCTCAGCATGATCCAACCACTGGTCCCTCTCTCACTGTTTTATTTTTCTCCATACCACTTACACCACATGACATTATATTGTGTATTTATCAGTTTATGGAAATTGGAATTGGAAGGTATTGGAATGCAAATTCCATGGCAACAGGGACTTGTCTCTCTTGCTTACTACTACATCCCCAGTGCCTTGTTCAGTGCCTCACCATGTAGGTATCAAAAAATACTTGTTGAATAAATAATGTGACACATGATTTTCATTATGCACATGGTTGTAATACTAGAACTAACATTATCTCAGACAAAAGAAAAAAAAGAACTTGCCATCAGCTGCTTTGTTTGAGTGACTTCAGGATATGTTTATCCAACAATGGGTGAAAATGTGATAAAAATGGCTAAGAAGCCTTGTGCCAATGATAGTCTTGGTGAGGACTGAAAAACAAAGGCCATTACTCTTGATCAAAAGCTAGATGTAATCAAGGCTGGATTTTCCCAGGGATGTTTAGCTTTATAACTATAGACTTAAAGCTATAAAAACACCAGTATTATTGAAATGCCTTCAGGCAAAATTATTCTATTATTGTGAGTCTGAAAGCTCCAGACCCAAATCCCATATTTGCTTTCTGAAATAATTATTTTTAAAGTGATTTTTTAATAAAAAGTGACTTCTTTGGAATGCAACTATAACACTATAGCACAGATCATATCCCTGCTCCCAATGAAGACAGAAAAGCTAAATATAATCCTTAAGAAAGCTTTCCTTAACACATAAATGGGAATCTTATGGTGAAGCCCTAAGAAGTTACAACTATAATCTTAAAAGGAGATAGGCATCCAAAGAAAATGTTACCTATTAAAACCATAATTACTAAAATTAAACATGGCTGACAACTCCAGAAGTCAATCCAGCATTTGGTTGGCAGCCACGAGGGTGACCGGCCTTCAGGAATAGCCCCAGATTTAATACTATCTAATGATATGAGCCTGAATAAATCACTTAACCTTTACATCAAATGCTGTTGAGGGCAAATACTGTATCATTCATGATAGATCCTGGTATCCACCTTCCACCTGGCATACAGAGGAAGTGCCCAATAGATAAGAGCTGAATGAGTAAGTCTGCAGAACTAGGTGAGGCATAATCTGTACTCTTAAAGGCCTCATGTAACTTTTAGCAACAATTAGTATGAATTATGTCTCTATTCCTTCTGAAGATATCCATTTGTATTTTTGCCAGCACTTTATGCCCTGGGCTAAATTAGCTACAAATTTCCATGGACAACATCACTCTCATGAGGTATCTAGATTATCATTTCAAATTAGAAAATAATCATATCTAGTCAACAGAGATTACTGTGAAGTAGATAAGTGTTATATATAAGTTGGACATATGACATGATTTTGTTTGAAAATTCCCTTTGAGCAGAAGACATGAACAGACATTTCTCTGAAGAAGACATCCAGGTGGCCAACAGACACATGAAAAGATGCTTAATATCACTCATCATCAGGGAAATGCAAATCAAAATTACAATGAGATGTCACCTCACACCTGTCAGAATGGCTAAAATCAAAACACAAGAAACAATAAGTGTTGGTAGGATGTGGGGAAAAACAAACCCTCTTGCATGAGTGGTGGGAATACAAAGTGGTACAGCCACTCTGAAAAACAAAACAAAACAAATCTGGAGATTCCAAAACATTAAATATAGAACTACCCTATAATCCGGTAATCACACTACTAGGAATCCACCCAAAAAAATACAAAAAAACTAACTCAAAGGGATACATGCACCCCTATACCTATAGCAGCATTATCTACAGTAGCCAAAGTATGGAATCAACCCAAGTGTCCATCAAGAGATGAGCGGATAGGAGTGCTTGGGTGGCTCAGTTAGTTAAGCATCCAACTCTTGATTTCATGATCTCAGGTTGTGAGATCAAGCCCACGTCAGGCTCTGCACTGGGTGTGGAACATACCTAAGAGTCTCTCTCTCCCCCTGCCCCCAGCCCTTCCCCCTTGCACATGCATATGTTTGTGCTCTCTGTAAAAAAAAGAAAGAAAGAGAGATATAGGTGAATGGGTAAAGAAGATGTGGTAAACACATACAATGGAATATTATTCAGCCATAAAAAAGAATGAAATTTTGCCATTTGTAACACAGATGGAGCTAGAGAGCACAATGTTAAGTGAAATAAGGAAGTCAGAGAAAGACAAATACCATATGATTTCATTCATATGTGGAATTTAAGAAACAAAACAAATGAGCAAAGGAAAAAAGAGGGGGGCACCAAGAAATAGACTTTTAAGTATAAAGAACAAACTGATGGTCCCCAGAGGGGAGGTAGAGAGGTGAGTTAAATTGGAAATGGGGATTAAGGAATGCACTTGAGATGAACACCAGCTAATGTATGGAATTGTGATCTCACTATATTGTACACCTGAAACTAATATAATACTGTGTGCTAACTACATTGGAATTAAAATTTTTAAAAATTCCCCTTGAAACCAAAGATATTACAATGGCTCTTCATGGAAGGAATATCAGATGCTGAATCAGGAGACCTAGACAAGTAACTTATGCTTCTGAGCCTCAGTATTACGTTTGTAAAATGAACACATCTGAGGGCATTTAAAAAAATCTCTTCCCAGGCTATACAAGGGATGACCATTGTGAACACACCAATTTATTTTTTAGAGATATATCAAGGGATGTTTCCATTTAGTCTGCCCATGGGTCCTGGAGGAAGGGAGGAAAAAGACTATGTACCCATTATCTATTCTTACATAAAGGAGCCACCCCAAATTTAATAGACTAAAATAACAATGTATTATTACCTTTCACAAGTCTGTGGGTTAGCTGGGCTGAAGTGGAAGGTTTAGATAAACACTCTTCATAGTGTTGCAAAGATCAGTCAAGTACTGCATTCAGCTGAGATGGGAATGTCTAGATTGGCTCTTATCCTTCAGGGTCTTTCCAAATGGCCTCTCATCATCCAGTGGTCTAGCTTGAGCTTCTTTACAACACAGAGCCTAGATTTTAAAAGGAAGTATTCTTAGAGGACATGCTCCCATGTGCAGTGTTTATCAAGCCTCTGCTTGCATCACATTTATTAATATCCCATCCGCCAAAGAAAGTCACTTTGCCAAGCCCAGAATCTAAGTGGAGGATAGTGGCTACACAAGAGTATGAATGCCAGGAAGTATGGCTCATCGTAAGAGAAAGAAGTACAAAACAGAGACAGAAATTTGTAGATTAAAATATTTCTGCAGAACTTACCACTTTCTCTCAAGAAAACTGTTTCCTTGTTCTCCAAATCCCTCCAAGCCACTGGAGGTCATTGCTTTTGGCTGGGGCAGATCAACCTCTTAAAAATCATGAAACATTTTCAGGGTGCCTGGGTGGCTCAGTGGGTTAAAGCCTCTGCCTTTGGCTCAAGTCATGATCCCAGGGTCCTGGGATTGAGCTCCGCATCAGGCTTTCTGCTCCGCAGAGAGCCTGCTTCACCTTCCTGTCTCTCTGCCTACTTGTGATCTCTGTCAAATAAATAAAAAAATAAATCTAAAAAAAAATCATGAAACATATTCTCCCCAGAAAAACACCCATGGCAGGCATAATGGCAATTTCAGCATGACAGGAGTTATCTGGCATTCATCATACATGAAGCATTTTTGCCACCATTAATCAGATTCATTCAGTAATCCTGTGAATAATGAAGGAGGCTGCTTGGTCTAAAGGGCTAGAAGAATGAAAGGAATAGATTTTAATTTTGCCTTTGGAAGGGTACAACAGCAAACATTTAGTGAGGCCTTGAAATATATTCAGAGATGTGCTGAGCAATGAGATTGTGACAATAGAGGAGAAGTATGATAAAAAAAATTTTTTAACTTATAAAAAACAATAATGATTATTATGGGGATTACTGCTGCTATTGTTGTTTTAACGTTTTCAAAATCACTATGTTCTTACATCCATTAGTTCATTGAATCTGTACAATTCTATAAACAACCACCCCCATTTTAGAAGTGACAAAACTTAGGGAGGTCAAGAAGCTTTCCAAGGTCATTCAAGAAATTAGAGGCAAAGGCAGGGTTCAAATCTGTGTGCTAATTTATCCAGCCACCAAACATTTATTGAATTCTTCCTCTGTGCCAGACTCTGAATCTTTATTCTACATTTTCACCCATTACATCTTCAACAATAGCTTCTCAATCATATGCCCAAAGGAGTTCAAAAGAGAATGAACACATAGATGTTGGGGGGGAAAAAAAGAAAGAAAGAAAGAAAGAAAGAAAGAAAGAAAGAAAATTCAGTGAGATGAGTTTCTCCTTAGTTTAAGAATTGAGTCTCTGGGGGTGCCTGGGTGGCTCAGTGGGTAAACCTCTGCCTTCGGCTCAGGTCATGATCCAGGATCCTGGGATCAAGCCCTGCATCAGGCTCTCTGCTCAGCAGGGAGCTTGCTTTCCCCTCTCTCTCTGCCTGCCTCTCTGCCTACTTGTGATAACTCTCTGTCAAATAAATAAATAAAATCTTAAAAAAAAAAAAAAGAATTGAGTCTCTGGGATGCAGCACTACAATGCCCCACACCATCTGGGTGTTATGAAAGGTGGCATATGGTTTACTCTCTTCCTTGGAAGCTCAGTGCATTGGCCTTCTTGATCTGGAGCTGCTGCTCTACTAACCCCCTAATCACAGAAGGAGCTCCTGCCATGACTTTGAGATGCTCTGCCTCACTGCCATCATCTTTCATCATCACTTTCATTGTCCACTTGGATACCTCAGATGCAGCTGATGACCAAAGGTCAAGTCTTGGGAATAAAGAATGAGAGAAATGATGCAAACTTGAATCCTATATTCTTGCTTCAAGAGTTCAATTTTGGCTGTAAGAACCCTTTCCAGAGTGCCAAAACTCCAAGTACTTCAAAAAGTACTGGAAAATCTCAGATATTCTCTAGTCTTTATTATGGAACATGAAAGAAGACGCAAGTTGTTTTAGATATATTCTGAGGGGAAAAATTCCAGTTAATCTTGAGTAATACATTTACAGTAAAATGCACCAGCTCTGAGGTACTCAAGCATTCTGATTAAATGAAATTTTCCTGTGTAAGCCATAGATCTGGCTCTTGAGGTTATATCTGGATGAAAGGCAGGCCTTCTTTATAAAAGAAAAACTAAAGAAAAATACAAGGCTGGAAAAAGGCAAGTAGAAGAGATGATAAAATACAATAGGAATTCATCAGAGAAGACTGAGACTAGCTGGGTGGCCTGTCCCTAATAAACATCACTGGGAGTTGGAGAGCTGCCTAGGAGTGGGAAGTGAAGACTGGGATGAGTAACTGAATGAAGAAATAGGGAAAAGTATTAAGTTGCATTTTCTCCACATGGGATCTGAGGAGAAGGGATGCTTTTCCAAGAAGGTGGAGTAAGTGGCTGCCTTGCGGGTTTCATTTGAAGAAAGCTAAGAAAATGCTCTGGCAGCTCCATGACAGTAAATAAAATGTCCACCAATAGTCACTCCTTAAAGTTCAGGAATATAAAGACTAGTTAGTTTAGAATGAAAAAGAGTAACCACAGGGGAAGAAGGAGCTAAGGTATTACCACCCATAAACTTCTTAGACCAAATGGATTTCTAATATATGTTTTTATTAAATAGAGGGGCTTTCTTTGGGTGTTTGAGCAGTGGGTGAAAGTCTTTATATTTTTATGACCTTTATAGATTAGGATAATAATTAATATTACTTTTGGAGTCAAGGATATAACCATAATGGGGTAGTGATGGGATACATAAGGAAATAGTACTCAAGATAGGTAAAGTAAGCTTCAGCGTAGGTCAGGAAAACTGAAGATAGGGTCTGAACTTAAAAGGGTGGCTGTCATAAGGACACTATGATGTCATTATCTGAGGACAGAGAAAAGTTAAACGAAAAGAGGAATTTTAAAAAACTTTATCTATTTCATGTTTTTTCCTAAAAATAAACTTCATAGAAAAACATTATCAGTATCATTCAAAAGACAGAAATCCACAAACTTAGAAAATGAGATGCAAACATATTCTTAAGCCCTTTGGGTGATTAAGATAGAAAAGGGTTGATTCTTCTAATCCCCAAAAGATTGTATGCCTTCTCTTACAGGACATCTCCTAATCCCTATTTCTGTCAGAATGGGAGGTTCCTTAATGGAAAGCACTTGATTTTTAGAACAGTAATGTAGTAAAGTCTTTGTATAAATGTATGTTTTTCATTATAAATGTAAAACTGCATATTTTGAAAGAGAAGAAAATTTGCTCATAATATAACTTTGCATTGTCCTTTTTCCATTTGCTGTATATTCCATAGCTGAATCATTATCTTATGTTTCTCATAGTCTTCAAAACCACCATGAAAGTGGCCAACTATCATATATTATAATTTATAAATCTTTCAAATAGGTTGAGTATATAAAGGCAGCAACACATCCAGTTGGAACGTCATTTAGACAGCTATAGAAAAATGTGTTTCTTCGTTGAAGCATTTGGCTCTTTGCTTTCTATTTGATGCAAGGGTCTCTAATTTTTTTCCATGGGCTCATTAAGTTATCAGTGCCTAAAGAAAGGACCCTCTCGAGGGACAATCAACATATTTGCTTGTGAGTTGGAAAAGGACGTAGCTAGCTTATTTATCAAATGTGTAAGTGGCCCATGAAATGGAGGCATAACAACTATGGTAGATGACCAATTCTGAATCCAAAAAGAATTTGATAGGGTGAAAGAATAATAGGATGAATCAAACAGGAGTGCATTTCACAGAGTGAGAGTGAAAATAACTAAGAGTGTTTCTACTAGAGAAAAGAAGCCTTTGAATAAACAAGATTATGGTATGAAATATCTGGGGCCAGACTGGGGGCAGAGGGTCTTTATTATGAAAAGGGAGTTTCAAATAAAACTATCATAAAAGATAACCAGGACTCTAAGGCCCAAATTAAAAAATTACCTCACAATAGGGGCACCTGGGTGGCTCAGTGGGTTAAGCCTCTGCCTTCGGCTCAGGTCATGATCTCGGGTCTGGGGATCGAGCCCCACATCGGGCTCTCTGCTCAGCCGGGAGCCTGCTTCCCCACTCTCTCTCTGCCTGCCTGTCTGCCTACTTGTGATCTCTGTCTGTCGTATAAATAAAGAAAATCTTAAAAAAAAAAAAACAATAAAAAATAAAAAATTACCTCACAATAGAGCAGTTAAATAAAAACAAATCTCTCAAACAAAAATAATCCACTGTCATTTGTTAATTCTTTCCATAAATATATATTTTTAATATTTTACTTATTTATTTGAGAGGGGGGGAAAGCATAAGTTGGGGGGAGGATTAGAGGTAGACAGAGAAACAGTCTCCCAGCTGATCAGGGAGCCCAATGCAGGGTTAGATCCCAGGACCCTGAGATCACGACCTAAGCCAAAAGCAGAAACTTAACCCACTGAGCCACCCAGGCACCCCTCCATAAATATTTATTGAGCATACCTACTAGGTGTGAGCATCTTGCTAAGCACTGAGGATATGGTGGTGAAGGAGGTGAGCATGATCCCCACCTCAGGGTGGCCCTAAGGGTTCCAAAGAGGAAGGATGAAACAAAACATAACAATCAAATAAGCTAAAAAAAAAAAAAAAAAGTTACAAACTTTGTGCTATAAACAATTAAAGGGGCTGAGATAAAGATTAGTAAGAGGGATGCACTGTAAACAGATGGCCAAGAAAAAACTTTCTATGTACTTGACACTTGAACGGAGACTAAAGAATGAGCAGGAGCCAGTTACATAAGCAGTAATGGAAAGAGTGTTCCAGGCAACTGCTCTGGGGCAAAAGTGTGTGTGTCTGAAAAAAAAACAAAAGAAAGCAAATGGTGGTGGAACCTCGTGTGTAAGGCCAGGGATGGTGAGTGAGAACCTTTGAGAAATAGGCAGCCAACAGGCTTTGTGGGCATTGTAAGAAGAGTGGGTTTTAACTAAAAGACAATGAGAAGTCGCTGGAAAGCCTTAAAAAGGGACTGCCTTGACCGAGTTTTGCTGTTAGAAGAGCACTCTGATGGCAGTGTGGAGCATGGGTTAGAGAGAGGACGAACTAGAAGCAGCAGGTTGGTTAGGAGACCACTGTGGTGGTCTAGGGGAGAGAAGATGTGGGCTCAGCCCAGAGTGGTGGAAATGCAGATGGAGAAAAGTGAAAGCCAGGACAAGTGAAAGTGAAAGCCAGACAGCATCCTAGGAGGAAGTGTGCACGAGGTCCCTGGAAGACTTCCTAGCTGGGATGACCACTCCTCGATAGGCCATAGAAGGGATTCTAATCTCATAAACCCCCTTCCAACTCTGCAACTCTTCAAAAGACAGATTCTAGAAGAGACACTGGCATGTGAACAGAGCACTTTGTAAATTCAAGACCTTGTTCCTATTGATCTTCATGCCCAGGCCCTGCTTTTACAAAAATTTTAGCAATGAAAGACTCTAGGTTGGGCCCAATTCCTCCAAAGAGTTAATTACTGGCCTGGCCCTAGGAGGATCAGAATAAAACATGAGCATGTGGAAGGCATCAAGCTTACAATGTGAACATGAGCAGCACTAATGGGAACACTCCCTTGCCAGGCACCGTCCTCATAATTCTACAAATTAGCCAGAGCCTCTGGAATCCCAGTTCTGCAGCTGCTGCACAGATGTGGGCTGAGCACTAGGATGGGAGCAGGGAAAGGAGGCTGGAGCATAAAGATGATTTATCCAAATCAAACCAGGACTCTTGGCATTTAAGGAAATAACTGCCATTCCTGTCTGTACAGTGCACCTGGAAAGGTCTTTTCAAAATGCAAATCTGATCATGTCCTCATTTCATCCCAACCTTAAAAGTCTGCTTAGCATTGCTTTTAGGATGAAGACCAAAATCCCTAGCATGCTCTTGAAGTAAGGGAAGCATATGTCCTGCTTTGCCCAGGATAGTTGGAACTTATGACTATTATGGTCATTATCAATAACCCCTCATTTTACTCTCACCAGTGTTTTCATTTGGACAATAAATCCTGTGTTCCCCCCTATCTACAAGGTCCCATATGCTCTTTTCATCCTCATTTCTTGCCATGCTCTGAGACACAGCCACACTGGACTTCTTTCTGTTCCTCCACCCTTCCCGCATCTCTTCTGCTATGGAGGTGTACATAAGCTGCCCTGCTAGCTGGAAAACTCCTGCACTTCCCTCTCCTCTGCCAGATGAATTTTATTCCCCCTCCAGACCTTTCCTGAGCAGCAGAGTTGTCCTTCAGCCTCTCTCTAAGCTCCATATATGTTCCTCTCCTCCTTAGCACCTATCATATCAGGTTTCATTTGTTTATATTTATTTGGGTGGTTCTTTGATTAATATTCAACTATCTCCCATTTGAATGAGGGTAGTGACCATGTCTTCTTTACCATTGAAAGTCAAATGCCAACCAGATTTTAACTGAATGAATGGATGGATTTATTTATTAATAAATGAGTTAGCAAACAAACTCCTGGTTCTTTACTGACTACTTCTGCCAAAACCAATAAACAAAAACAACAAATTAAAAAAATGGCGTATTAATACACTAGGAAAATGGTAAGACTTGAGATCTTTGGTACAGATTTATTGCTCTGCGTGTCTGTATTCCAAGTCAGTATTGCTTTCCATACTGGTCACCCCTTACAAGCTGGACCTTTATTCCAAAGACATAGTAATAATTCAGTGAACTTCTGAAACTCCTCTTTGGAACTTGCCTGAAAAGTCTCAGTATATCCTAGTGGATCTCCTCAATAATGGCAAAACTACAACCTTCAGGGAAGTTTTGATTGTTGGAAAAGCCAACTGGCATTTTGTATCAAGTCTGATGAACGAGCCTGGAGATCAAGCCAGATGGGGGTGATAAGGTCAGAAATGAAGTGAAACTTCACAGAGACCAAATCTCTAATGTGTCTCCAAAACTGGCTCAGAAGGTAATTCCAAACATTTTGGTAGCAAATGTGGAAGAAGGAAAAAAGCATCCAATGACCTTTTTGAAAGATAAGCCCTGTTTTTTCATTTGAAAATGTGTAGAAAATCAACCTGCACAAATTCCTCAGAATGAGAATCCCTCCTCCAAACTGTGTGGTGCTTTTGAGCTTATAAAGTGCTTTCCCCAAGTTATCCTTTCAATAAGTGACCACTCTAAGATATTTTGCTATGTTCATTTTGAAGAGCAAGGCAAATAGGTTTGAGGAGGTAGGGAGTAGAAAATGAGCTCTCCTGGGGTCATGAGCCATGAAGGCTTTAAAGAAATTTAACACCTCCCAGGACTAAGCAGGACTGGAAAAACAAATACCAGTTCCCCAAGACAGCATCACAATACATTCCAGCCAAGTGTGGACACCCCTCAGAGCCCACCTGTTTATGCTCCTTCACCTCAGATCTGCTAGGTCCTGCCCCAGGACTGACAAACAAAACTCAGCTCTGAAATTCCATTAGCACTACCAGAATGTTTGCCTAGTAGCTTCTGGATGGAACAGGAGGAGAAAAAGCATTTTCTGAGCCCCACCTTAAATATGCAGGAGCCAAGAGCAAAGAAGAGTTACAGAGCCTAGAGCTTTGGATCTGCTTTATGTGACCTGCTTTATGGCCCTTGAAATGCACTGGGATGAATTGAGAATTAATATATTGGGGAGTCCTAGAAAGCTTATGTCTTGATAGCTCTCCATCTTCCCACTCTTAACCATCTGGTGTCAAATCTAGTTTTAGTTTCAGAATATCAATGAAATAAATTGGTATAAAAATGTTTTTCCTCCTTGCTACCACTAATACATTAGCCTTCTATTCCCAATCCAGAGTGCAAAGAATTTCAGCCATTTGGAACATGATCTCCTCTATCCTAAGTATGAGTCAGGAGACATTAAGGCCAAAGAAGTCACCAAAGAAGTCACCTTCATTGTTTTGTGGGTGGCAAGAGAAGGTCAAGGAAGTCAAAAACAAATGATCTGGTCCCAGGTTGAGGCAGTATAAGAAGAAAGACAACCATCACTGGACAAGTCAAAGTTTAGACCAAGCTGACAAAGGATAATCTTGGAAATAGCACCAATCTGGGAATTGCTCAAAACATTCCAGGTGACAAAAATGCCTTCAAATATCTAGTGTCCAGGCCATTGATTGAAGGGAAATCTTTTTCCTGGCCTCATGCTTTGGCAACAAATAGAATCTCTCCAGCTTGTTAGATTCATTTTTAATCAATCCTTAAGAAAGGTCTGCTCCTCCCTGGGGTAAGTGAAAGTAGATACTATCAATTTAGTGAAAGTGGATACTATCAATTTTTCTGGGAAGCAGGTATTAACTTGGATGGTCCCAGAAAATCCAGAACTTGCCATCCTTCTTATAACAGATGCATTCTCTGTGCATGACCTCCAACTCACTCCATTTTTCCCAAAGAAAAGTGGAATGACGCCCCTTTCTGAGCCAACTGAAACCAACCAACATGTCCTCCAGCTGGTCTCTAACAACATACAACAGGTCCTGAAACCACAAACCACATCACCGAGCATTCCTTGACAAACAAGAAAAGACCTGATATTTATCAGGACAGCCAGACATTTGCCTCTATGACTAAACATGTTATGTCCAGAGTCCCAGGGAAAGCTACCACCTCCCATTCCAGGCATCCAAGCCCTCACATATATATATCTGCAGCACCTCTAACCCCATCTATTCTCCAAGGAGAGGAGCACCTTCCATGACCATGTTGATGACAGATTTTCAAAGGGTTGTTTAAGATGATGAATGCAATAGCAGTGCTTCTTGTACTTGAACGTAGGGTCTTGTTAAAATGTAAGTCTGGCACAGAGCCTGAGAGTCTACAGTCTAAAAAGGTCCCAAGTGACACTGAGGCTGCTGGCCAATGGGCCACATTTTGAGTACAAAAAGCCTACGGCGTGTATTTTAAAGGCTTAATTAATGATATCTTAGATATTTTTAATGCTGACATTTAAATTTATACCCCAAAAGCAACATGGTGGAAGGAAAAGTAGAAAAAAGGGGGAATAGAGAAGAAAATATAGGGGGATAGACTGAGAGGAAAGTGGAAGGGAAAAGGAAGAAGAGGAAAAGGTAAGTGGAAAAAGAAGAGAAGAGAAAGATAAGAAGGGAAGAATAAAAATGCATTGTTAGGCCAGAAAAGAAGAAAATAAGTATGGGTTCAATTGCTTTCTTTGGCATAAGTGGGAAGAAGCAGTTCCATCCTCACTGCCTGTAGCACCAGAAAGCTGTTTCCATTCCAAAGTGATCCACTGCAATAATCTCTCTAATTCCTTGATTTTCACATCTGTTGGTCAATCACTCACAGACCTGTAACAGAGTCTTCTAATCCAATCCAGTGACTTTCAAACTTCTTACCATAGCTCACCTGAAAATACACACACACACACACACACACACACACACACATACACACACACAGAGCAGGCAGATTCAGTTCCTTGTGAGAACCATTTCCTGACTTGGAGGAGGCAATCTTCTTACTTTGTCTTCACATAGGGAGATAGAATGAGCTCTGGTCGCTCTCCTTCTTCTAAGGACACTAAATCCATCATGGGGGTTTGTCTTCATTACTTCATCTAAACCTAATTACTATCCAAAGACCACACTCCTAATGTCATCATAATGGGGATTAGGGCTTCAACATAACGAATGGGGAGTGAACAACAGTCAGTCCATAACACTATTTAAAAAATCATCCGAAACTTGGTGCCTCAAAATACCTCTTATTAACTCTCTTGGTTGTATGAGTTGACTGGGATTGGGTGGGTGGTTCTTATTTGGGAATTCTCATGCAGTTGTAATCATGTGTTAGCTATGTCCAAGATGGCCCATTTGCATGCTGACAGCTGATGACAACCATCAGCTGGGAGCACAGCTGGAGCTGTCAACCAAAGTGAATACATGTAGCTTCTCCATGTGATTTGAGCTTCTCATAACATGGCAGCTGGATTCCAAGACAGACTGACCCAAGAACACACATTCCAAAAAGGCCCAGTCGACAGTTAAGTGATTTCTACATCACCTGTACATTGGTAATTAGGTACTGAATCTTGATGAAATTCAGCTTCTATCTTTTTGGCAAGAGTTTTTCCCAGGTGACAGTTCCATTAGGAGGGATATAATACCTGGTTGTTTGTCTTTTCATGATAATAGTCATTGATGCCTAGAAAAAATAATTTATCAAGAGTTCAAACTTGATAAAGATCATTCTGGCTATAGTGCAAGTTATCTTTAAAAGGAATAAATGTAACAGCTATGTGCTGCTTCATGAGACTAACAATCAAAACCAAGTCAGAATGACAGGAAGATTTGGGGGTACTTCATCATGGCTTGCTTATCTTAATAGTCTATAAAAATAAACAAGTTCAGTCCTAGTAATTTTAGGGTGGAGTCTTTTGGGTTTTCCACATAAAGTATCATGTCTATCTATGAAGAAAGAGAGTTTGGCTTCTTCTTTGCTAATTTTAATACCTTTTATCTCCTTTTGTTGTCTGATTGCTGTTACTAGGACTTCTAGTACTATATTGAACAATAGTGGTGAGAGTGGGCATCCTTGTCGTGTTCCTGATCTTAAGGGAAAGGCTCTCAGCTTTTCCCCATTAAGAATGACATTTGCTATGGGTTTTTCTTAGATGGTTTTTATGAAATTGATGAATATTCCCTCTATCCTTATACTCTGAAGAGTTTTAATCAGGAAAGGATACTGTATTTTGTCAAATGCTTTTTCTGCATCAATTGAGAGGGTCATATGGCTCTTGTATCTTCTCCTATTAATGTGTTCTATCAGACTGATTGATTTGCGAGTGTTGAACCACCCTTACATCCCAGGAATAAATCCCACCTGATCATGATAGATAATCCTTTTAATGTACTGTTGGATCCTCTTAGCTAGGATCTTATTGAGAATTCTGGCATCATTTTATGGATGACTTTATGATAATTAGCCTCCATGAAATGCTTTAAAGGGAGGCATTATTAGGCCCATATTAGAGGTGGAGAAACTATAGACATGGGAAGTTATTTTCCAACCCAAGGCCACCTAAAGTGTCAGGGATGAAAATGAGGTCAAGAACCAAAACCTATGATTCATCAGCCCTCAGTCTAAGCCAGGAGACATATTCTATGAAGAATGTTTATGCTCTGATTTGGAAGTCTATATTAAAAGTGAAGGATAGAAGAGCACAAAAGAGCTGATCTAAATATTGGTCTATAATTCTTTTTGATGAGGTCTTTGCCTGGTTTGGAGATCAAGGTAATGCTGGCCTCATAGAATGAGTTTGGAAGTTTTCCTTCTGTTTCTATTTTTTTGAAATAGCTTCAGGAAAATAGGCATTATTTCTTCTTTGAATGTTTGGTAGAATTCTCCCGGGAATCCATCAGGCCCTGGACTCTTGTTTTGTGGGAGGTTTTTGATCACTGCTTCATTTTCATTATTGGTTATTGGTCTATTCAGATTGTCAGTTTCTTCCTGTTTCAGTCTTGATAATTTACAGATTTCCAGGAAGGCATCCATTTCCTCAGGATGCTTACTTTATTGGTATATAGTTGTTGATAATAATTTCTAATAATTATTTCTATTTCTTTGGTGTTAGTTGTAATCTCTTCCCTTTCATTCGTAATTTTATTAATTTGGGTCCTTTCTCTTTTCTTTTGGATAAGCCTGGCCAGTAGCTTGTTGGTCTTATTAATTCTTTCAAAGAAATAACTTCTAGTGTTGTTGATCTGCTCTACTGTATTTCTGGTTTCTAATTCATTGATCTCTCCTCTCATCTTAATTATTTCTCTTCTCCTGCTTGGCTTAGGCTTTACTTGTTCTTTCTCCAGTTCTTTAAGGTGTAAAGTTTATGGTTTCACTTATATGTGGAGCATGGAGGACATTAGGAGAAGGAAGGGAAAAATGAAAGGGGGAAATCAGAGAAGGAGATGAACCATGAGAGACTATATGGACTACAGGAAACAAACTGAGGGTTTCAGAGGGGGGATGGTTTAGCCCAGTGATAGGTATTAAGGGGGGCAAGTATTGCATGGAGCACTGGGTGTTATATGAAAACAATGAATTGTGGAACACTGCATCAGAAACTAATGATGTACTGCATGGTGACTAGCATACATAATAAACAAACAAACTCAAAGGGAAGAAATAAAAGGAATAAATTGTTTTGGCATACACTTTCACTGAAATTATTCAATTACTAGAAAAAGATTTCCATTTAAAAATTTTTAAATAAAACATAAAACATCTACCCTTGAAGATTAACAAAAAAATGCATATACCCCACAACTAGGATGGATATGTGTACTATTAAATATTTGGTTTCTTCAAATGCTTGCTTCTTCTCTCCTTTCTCCTCTTTTTTATGAAGATTTAATTTATTTGAGAGAGAGAGAGAAAACATGAGAAGGGGGAGGGTCAGAGGGAGAAGCAGACTCCCTGCCAAGCAGGGAGCCTGACGCAGGACTCGATCCCAGGAGTCCAGGATCATGACCTGAGCCAAAGGCAGTCACTTAACTAACTGAGCTACCCTGACACTCTCTTCTTTCTCTTCTTTTATCTCTCTTTCCTTACCTTCCTCTACTATTAACCTCCTACCCTCCCCTTCCCCCCAACCTCTCTCTTACTTTTTGTTTTTTCAGGTAAGGAAATATATTAAGATTTTTAAAAACTAAAGGCAGCAAATAAAAATGTAACAAGACTACAAATACTGTGATAAAAGCTACTTTTATCAAGACATTTTCTTAATTGAGGAGTACATACCCCACTGTAGGAGCCATGGTCAGAATTCTTACCAGAAGGTGAGAGTGCATTTGAGCAATAAATCAAACCCTACCTGCATGACCTGAGAGGGCACAGAGCAGCAGAAAGGATAGAACACGAGTGGTGGCATCTGAAACCTCAGCTGGATTCCCAGCTCCACCACATACTGTGTCATCACTGCTACTGGTCCAAGCAGGTGGTGCTTCTCATGCTTTCGCAGGCCTTCCACTCACATGTGGATGGTGTTCAAATGCAGAATCTGATTCAGTTAGTGTTGGCATGGGGCCTGAGATTCTGCATTTCTGACAAACTCCCAGGTGACATGTATGCTGCTAGACTATGGACCACACATGGAGAAGGAGGCCCTACAATCTACAGGAGCCACTGTCTCTCCACTGAAAGTCAATCCTATGTAAGCTTTTCCTATGTTGAACAGTATTCTCCCCACTGGATCATGAGGATATCAGGTGACATCATCACTGCCTTAATGATCCCTATTAGTTGAAAATGTTTCCCAAGTAACTTTATAATAAATGGTATCACTTACTCCTTGACCACAGGGTATTTATGGTAACCTACTTCAAGTAATGCTGCATGTGAAAAAAGAGATCCGGCACTGCCCTATGCAAAGAGCAGACAGCAAGTCAGTTTGGAAGCCCACCAAGAAGCAATACTCTTGTCTCTGTCCAAGAGAAGCCAAGATTTTACCACAGGGCTGAAGTCTGGGTGGCCCTTTGAGTTTCCAGTGTAGATCAGAAGCACACACCGAAAAATGACTTTATGATAATTAGCCTCCACGAATGCTTTAAAGGGAGGCATTATTAGACCCATATTAGAGGTGGAGAAACTATAGACATGGGAAGTTATTTTCCCACCCAAGGCCACCCAAAGTGTCAGGGATGAAAATGAGGTCAAGAACCAAAACCTATGGTTTGTCAGTCCTCAGTCTAAGCCAGGAGACATTTCCTATGAAGAATGTTTATGCTCTGGTTCAGAAGTCTACACTAAAAGTGAAGGATATAAGAGCACAAAAGAGCTGTAGATTTATTTGTTTCAATTTGTGATGATTTTGACTTTATTTATTGCCAAAAGTTTTTTTCACTATCCTCATTTCTTGTTTGTCTTTCATTATTATGCCTGTGCCCATGTGACTTAGACATATTACTTAACCTCTCTGTGCCCCTCTTTCCTCACCTGTGAAAAACTGGAATCCTCACAGAGGATGAGATGACATAATGCATGCAGGGAATGTTAGCAGTCTGGCATGTGGTAGGCATTACCTAAGTGTTAGTTATTCCTACACAGATAGCCTAATATATCTCCTCAATCATAATGCAGTTCTGCCCCTGGCAGGAGCCACGGGCTGCTCTGCTTTGTTCTCCTGGATGCCAGAATGATGTTGAACTTAGAGTAGGCTTAAAAAATGATTTCCTGTCTGAATCCCAAAGACCAACACCTTCTCTATGTGACTCAATTCTCTTGCCAAGTTTCATACTGTATAGACATACCCCTCTGAATTTCCCAGAATATTCACCATTATGTACATGAGATATCCAGTTTCCAAGAACATTTTGTAAGTTAGCATGATTTTCTCAATGTTTTATAATCTTCAAAGTGATTTCACAAACACTCTCTCATTTAAACATTTTAACAGATACGAAAAAGGCAAAATCCTAATGTGTCCATTTTACAGATGAGGAAACTGAGCCCTTCTGAAGTAAAGTAATTCCCTTAAGATCATATGGATTGTTGGTAAAAATAATAATAGTTACTACTACTGACATCTTTGAACAGTTAATATTAGATTAAACACATGAAATTGCTGATATTCTACCATGTTTAACCTACACGAAGAAGGTAACCTTATACTTAACCTAAGTGAGAAGTGTATCATGTCACTTAATTCTCATATCAATCCTATAAGGTAAGAGAAAACCTCTATTTTAACAACAAGGGGAATGAAGCCCTGGAAGTAAATATGCTTACCCAAGGTCAAGCAGTGGAGCTAGGATTCAAACCCAGACCAGTGTGAGTCCAAAACCCATACTAGTATCTCTCCCACACCACCCCTCTAGTATACAGCTAGGATATGGTGGAGTTTGCCCTACTAGCTGGATCTCTATTGATCCAACATTTTTTGTACTAAAAACATAGCATGTTTGTACTAAATCTCCATCAGAACCACAGAAAGGAAAAGAGATCATCCTCACACTACAGATGAGAAAGCTGAGGCTCAGAAAATTTTCATGGCTTGGCCAGTCACACAGCTACTAAGTGCTGGAGCTGGGACTCAAATAAGTTATGCACCTTCAAAGTCTGGGCTCTTCACCATCAAATCAGTGGTTCCTCAATCACCTGGAGACATTTTAAAATTTCTAATGTCCAGGTGACTCGGCAGACAAATGAAAGCACAGTCCCTTGAGGTGGAACACAAGTTGGCGGGTAGTTTTTGAAACTCCTAAGGTGATTCCAATGTGCAGACAAGCTTGGGAACTACTGCACAACACTCCATCCCTTCCCACCCCAGTCTCATAGCTCTTCTACCACATGCACCTACTGGCTGATAAAATCTGACCCTGAGGTCTCTGCCATCAGTGCAACCACACAGCAGTGATCTTTATTGTGCTTTGTACAGAGTGAATGCCTATTTCCCAGACATACTCTGCAGAGAGCTCCAAGCAGAAACCAAAACAAGTCACAGCAAAGGGCCAATGACAGTACTTTACCATTGACAACAATAAGCTGTCCCCGAGGCTGGAATGGAAACCACTTCATCTGCGGAGGCCCTTCACTCTCTTGAGTGCTTAGCTTTGGCTTCGGTAGATAGCGTGAACCAAGATGGCTGAACTTAGCTGGTGTCTGGCTAGAGAGAGAGAGGTTGGCGCTGGTCAGCCTTACTGAGTGGGACAGCCCTCTGCCTTCCCCATTACTCACATTCGCTATATGCAGGGTCAGGGCCATGCTACCGAAGGTAAGCTGGGAGGCATGCATTCCCACCCACTGTGTCCAGCCACCACCAGTTCAGAATACTTCATCTTTATGAACTTCGCTTATTCTTAAAAATATGCTTCTTTGATTCCTGCAAGCCAAGTCCATGGAAAAATAACGGAAACCAAATGCCAGGGAAATGGCGCCAAGGCAAACACATGTGAGCTCTGAAATAACAAGAGATACTGTGGTCACATCTGACCTTCTGAACTGTGCTATGGTTCCCTGCTGCTGAAGGGGTGCATGGTAATACTTTATTTGTAATGCAGAAGAGCTTGGTTTTTAAAGAGATGGCCTTTTAAAATTGTTAGCAGCTCAGCTAAGAGGCCAGAAATAATATTTTAAGGAATGACTTTTTTTTAAAGGCCACACTTCACTTTCCATAAGCTCAGAATCCTCTGATTTTTATCTGTCAATGATGAATATGCAAGACCTCCAGAATTTCTACAAGTGTTTGTCTTTTGGTTACACCAATATTTGGGTGCAGTCTAACATAGAAGTAGAAATGCAAGTTCACTTGTTTATTTTAGCAGCCTGCAAAAGATAAATGTGAAAGGACCTAGATGGAAAAGAAAAATGGGGGGTGCCTGGGTGGCACAGTCGGTTGAGAATTTGACTCTTGGTTTCGGCTCAGTTCATGATCTCAAGGTCATGAGATCAAGCCCTGCATCCAGCTCTGCACCCAGCACTGAGTCTCCTTGAGATTCTCTCTCCATCTCCCTCTGCCTCTCCCACTACACGCTCTCTCTCTCTCAAATAAATCAATAAATCTTTTTTAAAAATATTTATTTATTTATTTATTTAACAGATAGAAATCACAAGTAGGCAGAGAGGCAGGCAGAGAGAGTGCGGAGGAAGCAGGCTCCCTGGCTGAGCAGAGAGCCCGATGTGGGGCTCGATCCCAGGACCCTGAGATCATGATCTGAGCCGAAGGCAGAGGCTTTAACCCACTGAGCCACCCAGGCGCCCCTCAAATAAATAAATAAATCTTAAAGAAAAAAAAAAAAAGTAAAGTAAAATGACCCAGGTCAAAAGTGAATTCAGAGAAGTCTGCTGGTTTCCACACTAACCAGTTTGGTTCCCAGCAGTGGGCAGTCTCAGACCTGCTGGGGTGCGTGCTGCCAGCAGTTACATTCCTATGAGATGCCAGTAACTACATTCTTGGGCACACAAAACAAGTCACCAGGAAGAATCTGCTCTATGTTAGCATTACCAAGAAAAGACCACAAGCTACAGAGTTTATGCAAATGAAGATTGGTTCCCATGGAAAAGATTCCGGTATTAAAATAATAGCCAAGTTTGTCTAAGAGTAAAATACTTATTTTCATATTGTTTTTCAGATACTATTCTTTTCCTTTAGTTACATTATTTGTTGCATATCTAGAAAATGTGTGTCTTAAAGAGAAAAAAATACATGGTAAGACTAGCTTTATTGCAATTAGTGTGGGAAAATACACTCTATAAAAGAAATAATAATAGCAAATACTTTGTAGTGCTTATTATATGTTCAGGCACACAGTAAAAATCTTACCTGCTTTTCATGTATTAATAGATTTAATCCTCACAAACAGTGATAGATGTTGTGTCCTGAAGCTTTATTTTTATTTTAATGGATCACATTTATCAATCTTTTCATCTGTCCTTTCTCATTTAGAAATCAAAAAATCAAAACATTAAGAATAAACAAAAATCCCTCAATCATAGAAATATTTCTCCTGTATTTTCTTTTACAAGGTTTAACTATTCAGTTTTGATATGTGAATTTATAATTTATCTGGAATTTATTTTGGATTAAAACATGAAGTAAGAATAGAATATATATATTTTTCCAAACAGAAAACCAATCTTCCTAGTATCACTTATCACTAATACTACCATCTTTTCCACACTGATAATGTCACATTCTTCATACGCTGAGTTTACATATCTTTGTGAGTTGGGCTATGGACTCTGTTGTCTATTCCTGCCACAACACCACACAACATTAATTACTTACAGTTTTACAATAAGTTCATATCGGGTAGAATAATTCCAACCCCCTTCCCCACCATCTTGTCTTTCTTTTTTTTTTAATTTATTTTTTTATTGTGTTCAATTAGCCACTGTATAGTACATCATTAGTTTTTGATGTAGTGTTCAGTGATTCATTAGTTACATATAACACCCAGTGCTCATCACAGCATGTGCCCTCTTCAATACCCATTACCGTATTACCCACTCCCCCCACCACCCCCCCTCTGAAACCCTCAGGTTGTTTCCTGGGGTCCACAGTGTCTCATGGTTCTTCTCCCTCTCTGATTTCTTCCCCTTCAGATTTCCCTTTCTTCCCCTATGGTCCTCCGTGCTATTGCTTCTGTTCCATATAGAGTGAAACCATATGATGTCTCTCTGCTTGACTTACTTCACTTAGCATAATCCCCTCCAGTTCCACCCACATTGATGCAAATGGTGGGTATTCATTGTTTCTGATGGCTGAATAATATGCCATTGTATGTATGTACCACATCTTCTTTATCCATTCATCTGTTGAAGAGCATTTCCTCTTTTTGATAGTGACCTCTGCCCTCTCATATCAAACTTACAATTACCTGATTAAGTTCTAAGAAGAACTCTACTGAGATTTTTGTTGCAATTTCTAAGTTAACTTGGGAGAATTGATATCTGCTTGATACTGAGTCATCACCTCAATGAAGATGGTATTGTTTCTCTATTTCTATAGCCTTTCTCCTCACCCCCTGCCATTGACAAAAGGAATCTTTGTCTTGTTTCTGATCGTTAAGAAAAATATTTTTAACAATTCCTTCTTAAAAATATTTACTTGGGTTTTTAGTAGACACCCTTCATTAATTAAGCAAGGTTCCTCTATTCCTATTTTGCTAAGAGTTGGCTACAAGAGTTTTAATTATACATAGGTATTAAATTTTATCAAATGCTATTGAGACAATTACATGGTTTTTCTCCCTAAATCTTTTTAATGTCAAATTTTTTGCATTCCTATGATAAATCCAATTTTTTTTCTTTAATTCCCTTTATCTATTTCACTCATACCCTCACCCATCTCCCCTCTGGCAGCCACCTATTTGTTCTCTGTATTTAAGAGTGCTCCTTCTTTCTTTGTTTATTCATGTTTTGTTTTTTAAATTCACATAAGAGTGAAACACATGGTATTTGTCTTTCTCTCACTTATTTTCTTAGCATTACATCTTCTAGGTCCATCCATGTTGTTGTAAATGTCAAGAACTCATTCTTTTTTATGGCTGAGTAATATTCCATTATTCTAATATTTCTATATATATATATGTCAACCTTCTTTACCCACTTATCTATGGACACGGGTTGCTTCCATATCTTGGCTATTGTAAATAATGCTGCAATAAACATAGGAGTGCATGTATCTTTTTTAATTCATGTTTTTTTTTTTCTTTGGGTAAATACTCAGTGGTAGAATTACTGAATCATATGGTAATTCTATTTTAATTTTTTGAGGAACCTCCATACTATTTTCCACAGTGGCTGCATCATTTTGCATTCCCACCAACAGTGCATGAGAATTCCTTTGTCTCCACATCATCACCAACATTTGTTGTTGCTTGTCTTTTTAATTTTAGCCATTCTGACAGGTGTGAGGTGATATCTCATTGTGGTTTTGATTTGCATTTCCCTGGGTGATTAAGGACGTTGAACATCTAGTATTTTGCTTATTTATATACGTATATTTATAAATATGGCTAGTTCATAATCTTTTCTTCTTGTGGTGTCCTTTATCAGTTGGAAAATGTTCCTTATTTTCTGCTTTTTGATAAAATTGGCATTAGTATGTGATTATCTATTCCTTGAATGTTTAGTTTAGCCAATCTGGTCCTGTGGAAGCGCAAGGGGCAAATTATTAGCAACTGATTCCATTTCTTTAATGATAAAGATTGTACTCCTATTTCTGTATCTTCTTGGGATAGTTTCCATAAGTCACGTTTTTCTAGGACATTGATCATTTCTGTGTTTTTAAATCTATTGGCATAATACTATCTTCTTGTTTATCTTTATTACAATCTGTAGTTATGAATCCCTTCTCATTTCTACACTACAGGGTTTTATGAACAATAAATGAGAAACCTGTTAAGCCCTAGTCACACTACTTGGAACAAAGAAAGTAGCTGTAATCAATAACCCCAAGCAGTAAGATCTATTGTTAGTACTGTTTATGGAGAACAGAACTAGTACCATATGATGAGGAGATAAATGATATGCAGTTGTACTAAGGGGCCCTCCATTTCTTATGGAGGGAGGGATACTAATATATCCTATCTAGTGCCAATTAAAAAGAATTGTGCTCCTGGGGCACCTGGGTGGCTCAGTGGGTTAAGGCCTCTGCCTTCAGCTCAGGTCATGATCCCAGGGTTTTGGGATCGAGCTCCACATTGGGCTCTCTGCTCAGCGGGGAGCCTGCTTCCCTCTCTCTCTCTGCCTGCCTCCCTGCCTATTTGTGATCTCTGTCTGTCAAATAAATAAATAAAATCTTAAAAAAAAAAAAAAAAGAACTGTGCTCCTGAGTATATATGTGTGTGTGTGTGTGTGTGTGTGTTATGTATTGTTCAGCAGAAGAACAGTTTCAGCAACTCTGGCACAAGAAGCATAGCATGTTCTGTCTACGTCCATACCACCCTGAATGTACCCGATCTCGTCTGATCTCGGAAGCTAAGCAGGGTCGGGCCTGGTTAGTACTTGGATGGAAGAAGCATAGCATGTTCTAATGGGAGTTGGGTAACCAAGGCACCTTGATGCTATTTCTGAGAAAGCAAGATATTGTACTAAGGGAGCCAAAACAATTTCTCATCTGTGATCTTATCATGAAGTCTATCCCTCCCCACTAAAAAACTACCACCTAGGGACCATTGGAAGACCTGTGTTTGACTGGATTAAGGAATTATTGTGCTGAGACAGGAAAATAAACAAAAGCTTTCTTACACATTACCAAGTGTTGTTAAGGGACCAAAACACATTAAGAGAAGAGGTGATATTGGATAAAACCAGCTGCTGAATCAGACACTGGACAAGTAGGTTTTGGTGAGGAGAAAGGGGAGGAAAGAGGTAGTGAAGGGCCCAAAACATAGGTTGATCCTGCCCGGGGAGAGCCTTGCACATCAGGTCAACTGTGGAACATCAAATAGGAAAGGCAGAATGGTCCTGAAAGGAGCATAGGAGAGCAGACTGGAGTCCAAATGTGCCAGTTTTAAATTTTGCTTTAGGTGATAACTAAAGAAAAGATAAATATTTTGGAAATTGGAACCATTTCTAAGATTCCTATCCAATGATGTGGTTGTGTGAAAATTCATGAGTAATCATAAGTTCTTATGCTGAATTTCGTTGAAGGCTTAAGTCAGGTTGAATATAAGAAAGAAATGCAGGAAATCTCAAGCTCCTGGAACGAAGCAGCATAAAGGACTTACGGGCAAGTGACTGTCCTGCCTTCTCCTGACTCACACTCTGGCTGGCAGTGCTGCTCTGAGCCTCGCCCCAGGTTTATTCCTCAAGGCAGATGTTGAAGACTACCCTGCTGCATGAGGAAATTCCAAAGGTACTGGTAATCCTCAAGGGCTGGGCTTGAACAAATCAGTTATTCAACAGTATGTGTTATGTCCATATTCTATTCAAGACAAAGGAATTTCCCCCAGTGAGTAAAACCAGACGAGTGTGCAAAAGCCACAGAGAGACAACTATGGACTGAAATTAGGAAAAACTTCCTAACAGAGGTATTCCAGGATAGAATATAACATACTAAAATCTCCATCATTAAATGTGTTTCAAGTAGAGGCTGGCTTGTAGAAATTCAGATATTAAGGAGGAGATTGGACCTGACAAGTTTATAGTTCATTTCCATTTTCCAGTCCTATAAAATAGAAGAAATGACCACCAGTTGAAATTGTGGAAATAATAGCAGATCCAAAGCAACACATACTAAACCAAATTAAAGGTCCAAAAACTCAGTACAGAAGTATGAAAAATAGCTGTCCTGAAAAAATTGGAGACCCCAAATTTCTTCATACCAAGGAAGATTCATCCTTTGCATAAGCAATAATTAGACAGGATTCCTGGTAATGAAGATAAAGGTGAAGTATGCAGATGATTCAGAGCTGGAAGAATTGCTACACAAGTTCTCATGTAGTCCCTACCAGATTCCTACTTACATGCAGTAGAGAACATGATACTTGCCAATAAATATTAATAATGACCTTAAATAAACAATTGCTTTGCCATCTCATAAGAAAAAGCAGATATTCTTTAATTCTGTCCTCTGCATTTGTGCACACTACAGGTCTTTTCTCAATATTTTGCATTGCTTACCAAACTTAATTGTTAATTCAGAAGATAGGATCCATGACCTCATGATTTCCCATGGGCTTAGTATCATTACTTACTCTTTTTCCATTTCTGAAAGTGCCTGCAGATCAGATTAGAGGTATTCTTAATCCTACCGACATGAGTCATCTTGAAACAGGAAAGAGAGATAAAAATTGACGAGGGCCTTATTACTCGGTGTGGTCCAAAGACCAACAGCAATGTTACCACCTAGGAGCTGTGCAACAAAGCAGAACCTCAGCTCTTACCACCCCACTCCCAGATTTGCTGAATCAGAATCTGCATTTTAACAAGAT